>SJYH01006907.1:536-16283 GCA_006408735.1 Sylvicapra grimmia | reverse complement strand
GGGAGAAATATCAATAACCTCAGATATACAGATGATATCACCCTTATGGCAGAAAGTGAAGAGGAACTAAAAAGCTTCTTGATGAAAGTGAAAGTGGGTGGTAAAAAAGTTGGCTTAAAGTTCAATATTCAGAAAACAAAGAACAGGGCATCTGGTCCCATCACTTCATGGGATATAGATGGGGAAATCATGTCAGACTTTATTTTTTGGGGCTCCAAAATCACTGCAGATGGTGACTGCAGCCATGAAATTAAAAGATGCTTACTCCTTGGAAGAAAAATTATGACCAAGCTAGATAGCATATTGAAAGGCAGAGACATTACTTTGTCAACAAAGGTCTGTCTAGTCAAGGCTATGGTTTTTCCTGTGGTCATGTATGGATGTGAGAGTTGGACTGTGAAGAAAGCTGAGTGCCGAAGAACTGATGCTTTTNAAGGTCCGTCTAGTCAAGGCTATGGTTTTTCCTGTGGTCATGTATGGATGTGAGAGTTGGACTGTGAAGAAAGCTGAGTGCCGAAGAACTGATGCTTTTGAACTGTGGTGTTGGAGAAGACTCTTGAGAGTCCCTTGGACTGCAAGGAGATCCAACCAGTCCATTCTGAAGGAGATCAGCCCTGGGATTTCTTTGGAAGTAATGATGCTAAAGCTGAAACTCCAGTACTTTGGCCACCTCACGGGAAGAGTTGACTCATTTAAAAAGACCCTGATTCTGGGAGGGATTGGGAGCTGGAGGAGAAGGGGATGACAGAGGGTGAGATGGCTGGATGGCATCCCCAACTCGATGGACATGAGTTTGATTGAACTCCGGGAGTTGCTGATGGACAGTGAGGGTTGGCGTGCTGTGATTCATAGCGTTACAAAGATTTGAACACGACTGAGCAACTGAACTCAACTGAGTTAAATTCACCTGTTCCAGTCCATTTTAGTTCGCTGATTCCTAGAATGTTGATGTTCACTCCTGCCATCTCCTCTTTGACCACTTCCAATTTGCCTTGGTTCATGGACCTGACATTCCAGATTCCTATGCAGTATTGCTCTTTACACCATCAGACCTTGCTTCTGTCACCAGACACATCCACAACTGGTATTGTTTTTGCTTTGGTTCCATCCCTTCATTCTTTCTGGAGTTATTTCTCCAGTGATCTCCAGTGGTATATTGGGCACCTACTGACCTGGGGAGTTCCTCTTTCAGTATCCTATCATTTTGCCTTTTCATAGTGTTCATGGGGTTCTCAAGGCAAGAATACTGAAGTGGCTTGCCATTCCCTTCTCCAATGGATCACATTCTGTCAGACTTGTTCACCATCTTGGGTGGCCCCACACGGCATGACTTAGTTTCATTGAGTTAGACAAGGCTGTGGTCCATGTGATCAGATTGGCTAGTTTTCTGTGATTATGGTTTCATTGTGTCTGCCCTCTGATGCCCTCTCACAACACCTACCCTCTTACTTGGTTTCTCTGATGTTGCACCTGGGTATCTCTTCACGGCTGCTCCAGCAAAGTGCAGCTGTTGCTCCTTACCTTGGTGGAGGTCACCCATCATGGGGTAAGAGTTATATTTAAAGCAGTGTATATGACATAAAAATATTTATAAACAGAAAATTTACAGTAAGTAGTTTTAAACACAATTCTTTCAGAAGTACTTGAATCCTTCAGTATGAAAATGTTCAGTGGGAAACTCCAAGAGAGGTATATCCAAACTCACTTAATCATGGTGCCATTTTTTCTTTTCTGGATCATCTTGAGTGATTAGTTCTGTGGATTTCTTTGTCAAAGTCCCTTACTTTGTAGAGGGGATCTAGACTTTCCCAATATCACCTAGCAATTTAGTAGAATAGACAAAATTAGAATGCAAGTATTTTCCACTCATGGTCTCATGCTCTTTCCTCTTGAAAATGTTGAACCCTTGATTTGACTATTTTCTTTGAAATTACTGGTTACTGGTTAATTCATCTTTTTTTCTGCCAAATAGGGGCATGAATTGTATATCAGGATCTTATTTCGTAAAACAAAGGCAGTGACCAAGGGCTCCTTTTTGAAGCATCAATGAATAAATGTTTTGGGGTTGAAATGTCTCCTTGGTGAAGATTTTCCTTCCTTGACTGTGTCCTGCAGGTATCCTTGGATTTACTGTATTGACAAAGCAATTGTCTGGTTCATTTTGACATGTTTATTCATAAATGTAATTACATATGTCGATCTGTGCATTTATATAGCTATATACAGAGACAGATATAATTTTACAAGTTGGGATTATATTTTACTGGCTGTTTTTAGTCAGTATTAGATTAAATTCTCTTTGATTTAACAGAGAAGTAAACTGTTAACTCCCTAAACTTCAACTAAATATTACTTCTCTAAAAGAGTTATTGGATTCTATAACCTCTATCTTGAGATAATAAAAATATTATGAAAAACAACGAGGGGTTTGAATTGTTATTTTTAAAACTACATGTGTGGTAGGTTGCCTGTAAGGTGGCCCCCAATGATTTTATTTTTGCATAGTTGAAGTTTTTTAGCATTTTTACAATGTCAGAGTTTTTTTTTCTTTCTTTTATCCTTTTTGTTCTGTTCTGTAACCATAGTTAGCTCAGATATGGAGCCAGAAGAGTGTCTCCCCACTCTTGCTTATGAATACCTTACTTTCAGTGGTTCATTTTCCAATGCCCTTTCTGTTATTCTTTAGCCTGTCTGAGAGGAGGGAAAACCCACAGAACCCTGCAGATGGTGGCAACTCTGAACCAGAAGGAGGAGAGAGAACAGGCAAAATATCTGGCACCCTACAGTGAGGACATGGACACAGAAGGTAAGTGATGTGTCTGTGGATGACATGGCTAGTAGATGGTAGCATTGGGGTTTGAACCAAGGTAGTTTATACTTCAGTGGAAATCTGGATGAACCACTGTCCTCTCCTGCCTCATGGGAGATGAGAATGCAGTGACTGATGCTCAGCATTATGACCATAGCTCTGGCTCTCCAGTGTGAGAGGGGAATTGGCTTGGCTCCGCATGCATGTTTAAGAAGAGAGGAAATGTGTGCCCACTCCTTTCTATTCCAGGAAACATCAAATGTGTATCTCGGGGCTTTACTTGTTACAGAGTGGCATTGCTGGAAGGGAAATAAACCACTTGCTAAGAGTAAATCGACCAAGAGTTGTCATTGTAAATAAACTACCCTTTTCATTGGCTCCTTTCCCTGTCACACTTTCTTCCTTTTTTTTCAAAGTTGAGAATTATGTTTTATTTGACAGACAAAATGAAGGACTTAAGTTCAGGATGCAGCCTCTCAGATAGCTCTTAGGGACTGCTTCCCCCCTTACACTATAAAGTACTACTTAGGCTCACTGTGGGTGCTAAACACTTTCTGACTTCAGAGGCCTGCAGGGTAGCTGATTCCTGTGATTCTCTTTCCTGTTCCCCTCTTGGCTTTGATGCTCTCAACTTCCCACCCTTACCCTGTATGCAAATCCTCTTGCACAAGCTAGATGATCTCATATGGGTAACACCTACTTGTCTGTGCTGCCTGTATCTCCTGGAATCCAGGTACGCTGAATACTGAGGGGAGGTCCCCTGCCAGTTCCAGCTGTCTCATAGGCTTATCAGTTATAAATGGGTATCTAGCTTTAAATAAAATTTAATTGACATCAATAAAAGAGTTGGGCTTTTTGTAACTTAGGAAAATGGAGCCATTTGAACTCAATTGGGGAGGGGGGTGTTGCTAAGATGGTGGAGGAATAGTACAGGAAGACCACTTTCTCCCCCACAAATTCATCAAAAGAACATTTGAACACTGAGCAAATTGCACAAAACAACTTCTGAATGCTGGTGAAGGACACCAGGCACCCAGAAAGGCAGCCTATTGTCTTCAAAATTTGGTAGGACAAAATATAAAAGACAAAAGGAGAGATAAAAGAGTTAGGAACAGAGACCCATCCTGGGGAGGGAGTTGTAAAAGAGGAGAAGTTTCCAAACACCAGGAAACCCTCTCACTGGCGGGTCTGTGGGGAGTTTTGGAATCTCAGAGGGCAGCATAACCGGGAGGGAAAAATAAATTAAAAAACCCCCAGAGATTACGCGCCTAACTGCAACTCCCAGCAGAGAGGTAGCCCAGACTCTCGTGGGCTGAACAGGGAGGTGCGGGCTGCAGTGCTTACTGTAAGGACCTGGCCTGAATGCTCTGAGTGCAATCTGAGGGAGCTAATGTGAGATAGCACCCCAAACCATGGGATAGCCAGAGAGAGAGGTAAAAAAAAAAGAGGAAAGAGAGAACTTTCCCTCGAAAAGCTCCAACCTAAGGCACTGCCGGCCTCTCACAGAATAAAGGACTGAGCTGAGCGAATACCAGAGGAGAGTTAGCCGTCAGACCAGCCCATCCCCTGCCAGAGGCAGGGAGGCAAAGGGGCAAAATCGGCCCTAGAGATGGGATCCTCTACCAAACTGAGCAGGCTCCCAGTTGCTAACCAAGTCTTCCTGGGATCCTGGACGGTTGACATCTGCCAGGAGGGTCACAGCCTGAGATCAGCTCCCCACAGGAGACACACAGCACACCTGAGAGAGCACTCCCATTGTGCACCCAGGAAACCGACTGGCTGGTACGGGGGACGTGATAAGATGCACCGCCCCACCTGGGGAGTGTGTGCTTGCCAAGCACCTGGTCGCCTGCTCAGACGTAGGAAGGGCACGCATGCCCAACCAAGTCTGTGCCTGTGTGGAGTACCTGAGAACCTGAACCTGAGTGGCTTAGACCTGGAAAGTGCACGCAACCCAGGGCCCGCCTTAGACAGTTCCCCTCAGAGCAACCTGGAGCCTGAGCAGTATATTCCAGGAAAGCACACACACTGTGAGCTGGAGCAAACCCAGTGTGGTCCAGACACTGTGAGCACTCCCCACACATGCCAGGGATATTTGTTTGCAGTGTTCCTCCATCCCCGCAGCAATTCAGGGATGTTCACTTGTTCAATTTAACAAGTGAACCTAAATAAATGACCACGTTCACCCCCTTGTGTCAGGGCAGAAGTTAGATACTGAAGAGATTTGCAACAGAGGGAGCCAAAATAAACAAAGAAGTGGGAACTGCTTTGGAAGTGACATGTGCAACAGATTAAAACCCTGTAGTTAGCATTGGCTACATTGGAGGGGCCTATAGATCTTGAGAAAAAGTATAAGCTGGAATAAGGAACTATCTTTAAACTGAACTGACCCCACACTGCCCTCAACAGCTCCAGAGAAATTCCTGGATATATTTTACTATTACATTTTTTAATTTTTGAGTTCTTTATTACTCCTTTAATTTTCATTTTTAAAATCTACTATTACCTTGCAAAAAAGACTCTATTTTTAAAGCAAATTTCATATATATATATAAGTTTTGTGATTTTTTTTATATTGTATTTTTGAGAGTCTAACCTCTACTCTAGATTTTTAATCTTTGCTCTTTGGTATTTGTTATCAATTCTGTACCTTTAAGAATCCAATCTTCAGTACCCATTTTTACTTAGGAGTGTGATTATTGGCTTGATTGCTCTCTCCCCTTTTGACTCTCCTTTTTCTCCCTCAGGTCTCCTCTATCTCTTTCCTCCCCCTACTCTTCTTTACTTACTTCTGTGAATCTCTTCGGGTGTTCCGGGCTGTGGAGAACACTTAGGGAACTGATCACAGGTTAGATTGGTCTCTCCCCTTTTGATTCCCCCTCTTCTCCTCCTGGTCACCTCTATCTCCCTCCTCCCTCTTCTCTTCTCCATGTAACTCTGTGAATCTCTCTGGGTGTCCCAAGCTGTGGAGAATCTTTTCACCATTAACCTAGATGTTTTTTATCATCAGTGCTGTATGAATGGAGAAGTATTGAGGCTACTGTAAAAATTAGACTGAAAGCCAGAGGCAGGAGGCTTAAATCCAAAACTTGAGAACCTCCACAATAAAGAGAAATGACAAACTTCCAGCATACAGAAAGGCCACCCCAAATACAGCAACCTAAACAAGATGAAAAGGCAAAGAAATATTCAGCAGGTAAAGGAACATGATAAAAGCCCATCAAACCAAAGAGGAGGAGACAGGGAGTCTACCTGAAAAAGAATTCAGAATAATGATAGTAAAAATGATCCAAAGTCTTGAAAACAAAATGGAGTTACAGATAAATAGTCTGGAGACAAGGATTGAGAAGACACAAGGAAAGTTTAACAAGGACCTAGAAGAAATAAAAAAAAAAAGGTCAATCAATAATGAATAATGCAATAACTGAGATCAGAAACACTCTGGATGGAACCAACAGTAGAATAACTGAGGCAGAAGATAGGATAAGTGAGGTAGAAGACAGAATGGTAGAAATAAATGAAGGAGAGAGGAAAAAAGGAAAAAAGAATTAAAAGAAATGAGGACAACCTCTGAGACCTCTGGGATAATGTTAAATGTCCCAACATTCGAATTATAGGAGTCCCAGAAGAAGAAGACAAAAAGGCCATGAGAAAATACTTGGGGAGATAATAGTTGAAAACTTCCCTAAAATGGGAAAGGAAATATCCACCGAAGTCCATGAAACCCAGAGAGTCCCAAACAGGATAAACCCAAGGTGAAGCACCCCAAGACACATATTAATCTAATTAATGAAGGTCAAACACAAAGAGCAAATATTAAAAGCAGCAAGGGAAAAACAACAAATAACACACAAGGGGATTCCCATAAGGATAACAGCTGATCTTTCGATAGAAACTCTTCAGGCCAGAAGGGAATAGCAGCACATACTTAAAGTGATGAAAGAGGAAAACCCAAAACCCAGACTACTGTACCCAGCAAGGATCTCATTCACACATGAAGGAGAAATCAAAAGCTTTACAGACAAGCAAAAGCCGAGAGAATTCAGCACCACCAAACCAGCTCTTCAACAAATGCTAAAGGATCTTCTCTAGACAGGAAACACAGAAAAGGTATATAAACGTGAACCCCAAATAACAAAGTAAATGGCAATGGGATCATACTTATCAATAATTACCTTAAATGTAAATGGGTTGAATGCCCCAACCAAAAGACAAAGACTGGCTGAATGGATACAGAAACAAGACCACTATATATGTTGTCTACAAGAGACCCACCTCAAAACAAAGGACACATACAGACTGAAAGTGAAGGGTTGGGAAAAGATATTTCAGACAAATGGAGACCAAAAGAAAGCAAGAGTAGCAATACTCATATCAGATAAAATAGACTTTGAAATAAAGGCCATGAAGAGAGACAAAGAAGGACCCTACATAATGATCAAAGGATCAATCCAAGAAGAAGATATAACAATTATAAATATATATGCACCCAACATAGGAGCACCACAATATATAAGCAAATGCTAAGAAGTATGAAAAGGGAAATTAAGAGTAACACAATACCATCCCTCTGTGATTTATGTCGGAGAGTGTTTTGCCTATGTTCTCCTCTAAGAATTTTATAGTTTCTGGTCTTAGGTTTAGATCTTTAATCCATTTTGAGTTTATTTTTGTGTATGGTGTTAAAAAGCATTCTAGTTTTTCTTTTACATGTGGTCCCGTGGTGGATTCATGTTGATGTATGGCAAAACCAATACAATATTGTAAAGTAATTAGCCTTCAATTAAAATAAATAAGTTTAAATTAAAAAAAAGAGTAACACAATAACAGTGGGAGATTTTAATACCCCACTCACATCTATGGATAAATCAGCTAAACAGAAAATTAGCAAGGAAACACAAACTTTAATGATGCAATGGACCAGTTATACCTTATTGATATCTATAGTACATTTCACCCTGAAACAATGAATTTCACCTTTTTCTGAAGTGCACAAGGAATCTTCTTCAGGATCGATCACATCCTGGGCCATAAAAACAGCCTTGGTAAATTCAAAAAAAATTGAAATCCTCTCAGGCATCTTTTCTGATAACAATGCAGTAAGATTAGATGTTAACTACAGGAATAAAAAATATTAAAAGTAAAAACATATGGAGTCTAAAAAACACACTTCTGAATAACCAACAAATCACAGAAGAAATTAAAAAAGAAATCAATATATGCATAGAAATGTATGAAAATGAAAACACAACAACCCCAAACCTATGGGATTCAGGGAAAGCAGTGCTAAGGAGAAGGTTGATAGGAATACAAGAGTACCTCAAGAAATAGGAGAGAAATCAAATAAATAACCTAACTCTACACCTAAAGCAACTAGAAAAAGAAGAAATGCAGAACCCCAGGTTAGTAGAAGGAAAGAAAAAAATCATAAAAATTAGGGCAGAAATAATTGAAAGAGAAACAAAGGAGACCATAGCAAAAAATCAACAAAACTAAAAGCTGATTCTTTGAGAAAATAAATAAAATAGGCAAACCATTAGCCACACTCATCAAGAAAAAAAGGGAGAAGAATCAAATCAACAGAATTAGAAATGAAAATGGAAAAGTCACAACAGACAACACAGAAATACAAAGGATCATAAAAGACTACTATCAGCAACTATATGCCAGTAAAATGGACAACTTGCAAGAAATGGACAAATTTTTGGAAAAGTATAACCTTCCAAAACTGAACCAGGAAGAAACAGAAAATCTTAACAGACCCATCACAAGCATGGAAATCGAAACTGTAATCAGAAATCTTTCAACAAACAAAAGCCCAGGACCAGACGGCTTCACAGCTGAATTCTACCAAAAATTTAGAGAAGAGTTAACACCTATGCTACTCAAACTCTTCCAGAAAATTGAAGAGGAAGGTAAACTTCCAAACTCATTCTATGAGGCCACCATAACCCTAATACCAAAACCAGACAAATATGCCAGAAAAAAAGAAAACTACAGGTCAATATCACTGATGAACATAAATGCGAAAATCCTTAACAAAATTATAGCAAATAGAATCCATCAACATATTAAAAAGATCATGCATCATGACCAAGTGGGTTTTATCCTAGGGGTGCAAGGATTCTTCGGTATTCACAAATCAATCAATGTAATACACCACATTAACAAATTGAAAGATAAAAACCATATGATTATCTGAATGTATGCAGAGAAAGCCTTTGACAAAATTCAACATCCATTTATGATAAAAAAAAAAACCCTCCAGAAAGCAGGAATAGAAGGAACATACCTCAACATAGTAAAAGCATGTATGATAAACCCACAGTAAACATTATCCTTCATGGTGAACAATTAAAAGCATCTCCCCTAAAGTCAGGAACAAGACAAGGATGCCCACTCTCATCACTACTATTCAACATAGTTTTGGAAGTTTTGGCCACAGCAATCAGAGCAGAAAAAGAAATAAAAGAAATAAAAGAAATGCAGATTGGAAAGAAGAAGTAAAACTCTCACTGTTTGCTGATGACATGATTGTCTACATGGAAAACTCTAAAGACTCCACCAGAAAATTACTAGAGCTAATCAATGAATATAGTAAGGTTGCAGGATATAAAATTAACACACGGGAATCACTTGCATTCCTATACACTAACAATGAGAAAACAGAAAGTGAAATTAAGGAAANAATAAAAGAAATAAAAGAAATGCAGATTGGAAAGAAGAAGTAAAACTCTCACTGTTTGCTGATGACATGATTGTCTACATGGAAAACTCTAAAGACTCCACCAGAAAATTACTAGAGCTAATCAATGAATATAGTAAGGTTGCAGGATATAAAATTAACACACGGGAATCACTTGCATTCCTATACACTAACAATGAGAAAACAGAAAGTGAAATTAAGGAAACAATTCCATTCACCATTGCAATGAAAAGAATAAAATACTTAGGAATTAATCTACCTAAAAAAAAAACAAAAGACCTATATATAATGAAAACTATAAAACACTGATGAAAGAACTCAAAGATGACACAAATAGATGGAGAAATATACCATGTTCATGTGTCAAAAGAATCAATATAGTGAAAATGAGTATACTACCCAAAGCAATCTGTAGATTCAATGCAGTTCCTATCAAGCTACCAATGGCACTTTTCACAGAACTAGAACAAATAATTTCACAGTTTGTATGGAAATACAAAAAACCTCGAATAGCCAAAGCAATCTTGAGAAAGAAGAATGGAACTGGAGGAATCAACCTGCCTGACTTCAGGCTCTACTACAAAGCCACAGTCATCAAGACAGTATGGTACTGGCACAAAGACAGAAATATAGATCAATGGAACAAAATAGAAAGCCCAGAGATAAATCCACACACCTATGGACACCTTATCTTTGACAAAAGAGGCAAGAATATACAATGGAGAAAAGACAATCTCTTTAACAAATGGTGCTGGGAAAACTGATCAACCACTTGTAGAAGAATGAAACTAGAACACTTTCTAACACCACACACAAAAATAAACTCAAAATGGATTAAAGATCTAACGTAAGACCAGAAACTATAAAACTCCTAGAAGAAAACATAGGCAAAACACTCTCTGACATAAATCACAGCAGGACCTCTATGACCCTCTTCCCAGAGTAATGGAAATAAAAGCAAAAATAAACAAATGGGACCTAATTAAACTTAAAAACTTTTGCACAACAAAGGAAACTATAAGCAAGGTCTGAAGACAGCCTTCAGAATCAGAGAAAATAACAGCAAACGAAGCAACTGCAAAGAATTAATCTCAAAAATATATAAGCAACTCCTGAAGCTCAATTCCCTGAAAGTAAACAACCAAATCACAAAATGGGCCAAAGAACTAAACAGACATTTCTCCAAAGAAGACATAGATGGCTAACAAACACATGAAAAGATGTTCAACATCACTCATTATCAGAGAAATGCAAATCAAAACCACAATGAGTACCATCTCACACCAGTCAGTATGGCTGCTATCCAAAAGTCTACAAACAACAAATGCTGGATAGGGTGCAGAGAAAAAGGATCCCTCTTACACTGTNGCTAACAAACACATGAAAAGATGTTCAACATCACTCATTATCAGAGAAATGCAAATCAAAACCACAATGAGTACCATCTCACACCAGTCAGTATGGCTGCTATCCAAAAGTCTACAAACAACAAATGCTGGATAGGGTGCAGAGAAAAAGGATCCCTCTTACACTGTTGGTGGGAATGCAAACTAGTACAGCCACTATGGAGAACAATGTGGAGATTCCTTTAAAAACTGGAAATAGAACTGCCATATGACCCAGCGATCCCACTGCTGGGTATACACACCGAGGAAACGAGAATTGAAACATGTGTACCCAAATGTTCATCACTGCACTGTTTACAATAGGCAGGACATGGAAGCAACCTAGATGTCCATTGACAGATGAATGGATAAGAAAGCTGTGGTACATATACACAATGGAATATCACTCGGGTATTAAAAATAATGCATTTGAATCAGTTCTAATGAGGTGGATGAAACTGGAGCCTATTATACAGAGTGAAGTAAGTCAGAAAGAAAAAATAATACAGTATATTAATGCATATATATGGAATTTAGAAAGATGGTAACAATGACCCTATATGTGAGACAGCAGAAGAGACACATATATAAAGAACAGAGTTTTGGACTCTGTGGGAGAAGGCAAGGGTGGGATGATTTTAGAGAATAGCATTGAAACATGTATATTATCATATGTGAAATAGATTTCCAGTCCAGGTTCAATGCATGAGACAGGGTGCTCAGGGCTGGTGCACTGGGATGACCCTGAGGGATAGGGTGGGGAGGGAGGTGGGAGAGAGTGTCAGGATGGGGAACACATGTACACCCAATGGCTGATTTCTGTGAATGTATGGCAAAAACCACCTCAATATTTTAAAGTAAGTAGCCTCCAATTAAAATAAATTTTAAAAATTAAAAAAAAAATAGAAGGGGTGAACTCAATTGGGGTTTGACCCTTTTAACATGAAAAGAAAGAAGCAACTTGTTGAGGCATTTAGTCCACCTAAGAAATAGAGAATCCATCTGACCACAATGTACAGTATGTGAAAGTGGCTTCATACAATAATATAAGCAGGAAGTTTCTGATCAAAACGGAAGCATAGATCATTTTTAAAAGTCTCACACAGGAGCATCTTCGTACACACATAAAATTTTCTAATATTTTTAAATTAGAGATTTTTGTACATATGTGAATGCTGGTCTCTGGTTGCTTTTTCTGAGTCATAAATGAATCATTGAACATGAATCATAATAATTAACAAATCTATTTCTAGTGATATTTTTGGGTTTGTTTCTTACTCTCAGTGTTGCTTTAGAAATTACTGGAATGCAATTGTTATAAAAATCCTGAGGAAAGGAGGTGGATTTTTTGGAGTAATTTTGTTTGTTTCTGTAATAATAGCTATCAGCCCCTTGCATTTACACAGTGCTGTATAGAACATTCATGTCTACTGTCTTTTTTGATTATTATTGCAAAATCATGAGGCAAATACATCAGATATTATTCTTCTCATTTTACAGACATGCAAATTGAGATTCTAAAAGATCACACTATTCAGAAAACTTTTAGTTCCAAATCCAACACACACTCATAACTGTGAAAAGGAGTTTATTAGTTCAGGGTATGCAGGAAGGATGGATGTGTCTGGTCTCAGGGGCTAATGTATCCAGGGTTGCATGTGGCCATTTGTCTCTCTTTTGCTCCTTAGCTAGCTCAGCCTCTGTCTACATGTTGGCCTTTTTCTCTCAGTTTTCTCCAACTGCCTAGGGACATGGTTTCCAGCAGCATGGGAGATATATAAATAAATAAATAAGTAAATATGCTTTTTTCAAATCCAATGAGGAAGACAAAGCCTACCACCACTGACATGCTCAGCACCAACTCTGGAAATCCCAAAGATTCTGGATGGCCTGGCTTGGGGTATATGCCATTTTTTGGATCAAAGTTCACACTCGAGGAGATACAGGATTTTGATTAACCTGGTCTAGGTCAGACAGACACACATCTGACAAGGGGAGCAAAGTCTGTAACAGGAGAAGACAAAGCCACAGAAACCATAGAGGGTAAATAATGGCTCAAAATCTTTTTATCCTTGGTTTAGTCCTTCTTCCCAGCATGCAATGCTGTTGTATGCTGTTTTTGTTCTCCAGAAAGTTTCATCTTAGAAGGAATTGGATTCAGAATACACAAAGGTCCCACTCACTTACTTTCTTTAATATTTTAATTGTAAAATGGTTATAGATCTTTTGGAAACTGCAAAAATAGTATATTGAAGTCCCATGTATCTTTCACCCAGCTTCTCCCAATAATGTTGTTGTTCAGTCACCAAGTTGTGTCCAACTGTTTGTGACCCCATGGTCTGCAGCATGTCGGGTTCCTCTGTCTTCCACTATCTCCAAGAGTTTATTAAAATTCATGTCCATTGAATTGGTGATGCCATCCAACCATCTTGTCCTCTGTTGTCCCCTTCTCCCCCTGCCCTCAATCTTTCCCTGCATCAGGGTCTTTTCCAATGAGTTGGCTCTTCACATCAGGTAGCCAAAGTATTGGCGCTTCAGCTTTAGCATCAGCCCTTCCAATGAATATTCAGAGTTGATTTCCTTTAGGATTGACTGGTTTGCTCTCCTTGATGTCCAAGGGACTCACGAGTCTTCTCCAGCACTACAGTTTGAAAGCATCAATTCTTTGACATTCAGCCTTCTTTATGATCCAGCTCTCATATCCATACATGACTACTGGAAAAACCATAGCTTTGACTATAAGAACCTTGCAAAGTGATGTCTCTGCTTTTAATATGCTGTCGAGGTTGGTCATAGCTTTTCTTCCAAGGAGAAAGCATCTTTTAATTTCATGGCTGCAGTCACCATCTGCAGTGATTTTGGAGCCCAAGAAAATAATTTCTCTCAGTGCTTCCATTTTTCCCCCATCTATTTTCCATTAAGTGATGGGACTGGATGTTATGATCTTCATTTTTTGAATGTTGAGTTTTAAGCCAGGTTTTCACTCTTCTCTTTCATCCTCATCAAGAGACTCTTTAGTTCGTCTTCACTTTCTGCCATTAGAGTGCTGTTATCTTCATATCTGAGGTTGTTGATATTTCTCTGGGAAAACTTGATTCCAGCTTGTGATTCATCCAGCCTAGCATTTTGTGTGATGTACTCTGTAGATAAATTAAATAAGCAGGGTGACAATTTATAGCCTACCAATTTTAACCAGTCTGTTGTTTCATGTCCAGTTCTAACTGTTTCTTCTTGGTCTGCATACAGGTTTCTCACGAGGCAGGTAAGGTGATCTGGTATTCCCACCTCTTTTATAATTTTCCACAGTTTGTTGTGTTCCACACAGTCAAAGGCTTTAGTGTAGTCAATGAAGCAGAAGTAGATGTTTTTCTGAAAATCCCTTGCTTTCTCCATGACCCAGTAAAGGTTGGAAATTTGATCTCTGGTTCCTCTGCTTTTTCTAAATCTAGCTTATACACCTGTAGGTTCTTTGTTCACATACTGCTGAAGCCTAGCTTTAAGGATTTTGAGTATAACCTTGCTGCATGCAAAATGAGTAACATGCTACCCAGTGGTAAAATCTTGCATAATGATAGTACAATATCAAAGTGAATAAACTGAGTTTACTTGGGCTTCTCTGGTGGCTCAGAAAATAAAAAATCTGTATGCAATGCAGAAGTCCCAAGTTTTATCCTTGGGTTAGGCAGATCCCCTGGAGAAGAGTTTATTTAGATTGTGTAAGTTTTGCATGCATTCCTGTCTGTGTAGCTTTATGTAATTTTGTCTCTTGAGAGTGAAAAAGTTGGCTTAAAGCTCAACATTCAGAAAATGAAGATCATGGCATCTGGTCCCATCACTTCATGGGAAATAGATGGGGAAACAGTGGAAACAGTGTCAGACTTTATTTTGGGGGGCTGCAAAATCACGGTAGATGGTGACNACTGCTGGCATGGATCTTGGGGTGTCAGACTTTATTTTGGGGGGCTGCAAAATCACGGTAGATGGTGACTGCAGCCATGAAATTAAAAGACGCTTACTCCTTGGAAGAAAAGTTATGACCAACCTAGATAGCATATTGGAAAGCAGAGACATTACTTTGCTAACAAAGGTCTGTCTAGTCAAGGCTATGGTTTTTCCAGTGGTCATGTATGGATGTGAGAGTTGGACTGTGAAGAAGGCTGAGCACCGAAGAATTGATGCTTTTGAACTGTAGTGTTGGAGAAGACTCTTGAGAGTCCCTTGGACTGCAAGGATATCCAACCAGTCCATTCTAAAGGAGATCAATCCTGAGTGTTCTTTGGAAGGAATTATGCTAAAGCTGAAATTCCAGTACTTTGGCCACTTCATGCAAAGAGTTGACTCATTGGAAAAGACCCTGATGCTGTGAGGGATTGGGGGCAGATGGAGAAGGGGGCGACAGAGGATGAGATGGCTGGATGGCATCACTGACTCAATGGACGTGAGTTTGAGTGAACTCCGGGAGATGGTGATGGACTGGGAGGCCTGGTGTGCTGCGATTCACGGGGTCGCAGAGTCGGACATGACTGAGCGACTGAACTGAACTGAACTGAAGATTTATGTAACTACCACCACAATCAAGATACAGAACTGTACCATCACCACAAAGATTTCCTTTATGTTAATCCTTTATATTCATACCTGCATCCCTCCACTCCATCAGTAATGCCTGGCAACCACTAATGTCTTCTCCATCTCTCTACTTTTCTCATTTGAGAATGGCATGTAAATGAACTCATATAGTATGTGACCTTTGAGATTGGCTCTGTGCACTCAGCATAGGTACATTCAAGGTGTTGAGTGTATCTGTAAGCTCTTATTTTTTATGGCTCAAAAGTATTCCATTGTAT
>SJYH01006903.1:100750-113813 GCA_006408735.1 Sylvicapra grimmia | reverse complement strand
GGGGAGGCGCAGCTCTGACCCCACGCCTCGCCCCTCCCCTCGGCGGGTGGGCCAGAGTGAAGGGCAAGGCCGGGATGCAGGCCCAGCTGCAGGGAGGACCGTTAAGAATGAGAGTCCAGCCACCCAGCTGCCTCCACGGTGAGGACATCCGGGAGGAGCCCGCTTCCTTCCGCAGTGGCTTGGGGTCCTTCGGGCCGCGTGTGTCCCTGAAGGGCACAGCCTGGCAGGTGCAATGGTGCAGGAGACAGAGGCCGTGCCAGGCGCTCAGGAAGGGGCGGGGAGCAGGGCTGGGGGCTCGAGGCTGCAGTGCACACACTCGGGTGCGATCCCGAGTCCAATCCAGGAACACACACTCACAGAGCCTCTCGGCCTGCAGCGAGGTGTCCCTGACCCGCACCAGTCACCCGTGACCCTGGTAGGGAACAGCCAGGAAGCCTGCCTGGAGGAGGGGCCCCTGCTAAGCTGGAAGGATGCTGGGCCGTGAGGAGGCGGGAGGACCTTCTGGCCAGGTGGGCAGAGCGGGTGGGGGAGGGCGCAGGGCCCTTGTGGGTGGGACGGAGGTGCCAGGAGGGGCTCGGCAGTGGGCTGTGCGGGGCGCTGGCGATGGGTGAGGACGGAGCCGCTCGGGCTTTGTTCTGGGTGAGGAGGGTGATGAGCAGGCTGGCAGCTGGGTGATGGTGGGGAGGCAGGGAGGCCCTGAAGAACCCCATGAAAGCAGCAAAATCGGCTGGGATTGGAGAGGAGAGAGGAAGGAGTCGGGGCTTCCCCTGCATTCCCGAGGAGAGAATTCATGAAAGCGCTCAGGGTCAATGGAAGGAGTGTGTCTTTCCGGAAAAAAATGAGTGAATGATAACTATTTTCACCCGCAGTACGATGCGAACACTTGCTATCTTGTTCTACGTGTTTAGTCAGATGCTGTTAGAATCCAATCCCCGTGGCTGCCGTGATGAAGGCTCCCAGACCAGGCGCTAAAGCAGTGGAAACCCCGTCTCCCTGTCTGGAGGTTGGGGGCCGAGAGCAAGGCCCGCAGACTGGCCGTGACGGAGGACCTGCCCCACGCCTCCGCGCCTCCCTGCCTCCCGGGTCCCCGGGTCCCCAGCTCGTGAACATGCCACCCTCTGCCTGCGTCTGCATCCAAAACCCTCCTTCCGGGACGGCCACCCACCCCAGAGTGACCCCCTCTTACCAGACCCCATCTGCTGCGTGCGCTCAGCCGCTCAGCCGTGTCCGCCTCTTTGCCACCCCGTGGACTGTATGTAGCCCGTCAGGCTCCTCGTCCGTGGGATTCTCCAGGCAGGAATACTGGAGTGGGTTGCCATGCCCTCCTCCAGGGGGTCTTCCTGACCAGGGACTGAACCCCCGTCTCCTGCTCTGCAGGTGGATTCTTTACCCCGCAGCCACTGGGAAGCCCCATCTGCAATGACCTCATCCCCGGGTAAGGTCTCCTCTCCGGTACTCAGGTCCTGAGGATCTCAGCCTGTCTTTCAAGGAGCACACAACTCAACCCGTTATCACTGTGCTTTCAGGGGTTAAACATTTTTATTACTTAAAAGCCAGTCCAAGTTCATAGTTCCCCCACAATCATGACCTCCGAGGGGACATATTTTGCAAATCCTGCTCCAAATATCAACCAGAGGAAGCCACCAGGTTGTGAAAAGACACTTATCTCCTCAGCCAGCCTGGATTGGCCTATGTCTCAGGCGTTGCTGGACATCCAGGGTTCAAGCTGCGGGTTGGATGGCTTCTCAGATGGACAGACAATGGGGGACCACACAGACAGATGGCCTGGCCTCCTCACCCCGGATGGACTGCCGGGGAGGCTCCTCAGCCAGCAACCCCAGCAAAGGGTGCAGAGAAGGGGCAGAGGCTGGCCAGGCCCCAAGGGAGCACCACAGACCAACCGCACCGCAGCACCGTGGGCAAGCGGGTGCCCCAGCCCGGCGGCTGCCTCGGACGTTGAGGACACGGCCCCCCTGCCCCCCACCCCGCTTCTCTGTTGTTGCTGCCTCTCCTGAGTTCTTTCGAGGTCAGTGGTGGCTGCGGTGTTCTAGCTGGGGTGAGGGAGGGCAAGCAGTGTGTCCCGTGTCCCTGTGCAAGGCTGGCCGCGGGGGTGGACGCGGGGAACGCAGCAGCCAAGGGCTCCGCTGTCCGCGCTGCCGGGGGCAAAGCCGGTGATCAGCTGACTGCCGGGTCAGTCCGGTCGTCTCCCCAAGCACATGACCATCTCGTGCGGAGCAGACTTCAGTCCCGGGTGACGGTGCACAGCACCCCGAAATCACGGTGGGGCAAGATGCAACGTGAGCAATTAACCAAGAAAAACTATCCGGGGAGCTACCGGGGAGATCGTTAGAGTGGAAAAACAAGCAGGATAATTACACAAAATGCCTCCACCAACTCAGAGGAAGCGCGGGGCCCAGAATGGCTGGTAGCAGCTGGATCGCACCCTCTGATCACTGCAATCGGATGTTTCGAGGAATACATTTTCTGGAAGAGGGAAGTGTATTTCGGTCTCCTGGGAGGTGCGTGTGACAGGGATCTTACAGGGGCAGGGAAAGCTTCCTCACCGAAGACACGGCCCCGAGTCTTGCCTACAGAGTCGGGACGGGAGGAGGATCTCGGTCCCGGCCATCCTTGTGGTTTCTGAGGGTAGGGGGCGAGGCGCTCTCACATGGGCGGTCTGGAGAACACCTTCTCCCGTGTGGTCTGCTTTGGGGTCATTCCCAGCCCCCCAGCAACTCCACACCCCAAGTCTTGAGCAAAGCGCTGCTGCTGCAGGGGCTCACAGTGCATGACTCCCCACCCCTTAGGGGGTCTTGAGACCAGAAGGAGCGGCGAACAGGAGCCCAGATAAGCCCAGCACAGGCTCGAGGCGGGAGCAAATGCTGATGCTAGGCGCGCAATGACGGGACCAGGAAGCAAGGGCTCTCTCTCTCAGCCTGAATTTGTAGCTCATCCCGGGTTCCCCAGGTGACTCAGTGGTAGAGAGCCCACCTGCCAATGCAGAGGCTGTGGGTTTGATCCCTGGACCAGGAAGGCCCCACAGGCACTGAGGCAGCGAGGCCCGTGAACCACAACCGCTGGCCCTGCACTCCAGAGCCTGGGAGCCACGCTGCTGAAGCCCACGGGCCCGAGCCCCTGCTGCACAGGAGAGGACCCCCCGCAGCGAGCAGCCGGAGCCTGGAGGCTGGCCGCTGCGCAGCACGAGCAGAGAAAGGCCCGCGCAGCAGCAAGGACCCAGCGCAGTCAGGAAGAAGTCGACAAGACAAGCTTTCAACCTGCCTTCAGTCCTTATTTTACCTCTAAATTCCCCTGATGGCATAGCCCGTAGAAAATGAGCTGAGACCTTAGGGTTTATCTGTGCTGGTTTTGCCCACATGAAGCCCCCCGTGGCAGTCTCTCAATTTCCCTTTTGCTAATGGGGAAACAAATGTCTGTGAAGGTATTATTTTATCTGCATGTTTTCCAGCATATTATTTTTAGCACTCTTGGAAATAACATATCAAACACACATTCATAAAAAATCATAGTTCTGTTACAAGGTTTTTAGTTTAAATATATACATGTATAGCTAAGTTTAACGTCTAGAGAAGCTGTGAACTAATAAAATGCTTCACTGGTCAGTAAACTTAATATCTGAATAATATATTATTTCACACAAAAGTTTCAGAAATGTTAAATTTTCTTTTGATCAAGTTTTGTTTAGATATTAAGCCATGTCCCCCAAAAGACCTAATTATTTGTAATCCCCATTTACGATTAATGAATCAAATTAGTCTCATACATTAAGGTTATTCGGTCAACCATAAAATTGCCATATTGTCCAGGTCAAAAATGTTTTGATGCATCAATTTAACTTGATTCAAACAATATTTATGTAGACAGATTATGTACTGATTCAAATATGCATCCAGGAAACACTTCTAATAGCCCCAGTTTAAGATTCTGTGCAAGTTTAAAATGTATACACGATCAAAGATACTTCTGAGTAGATAAGGAACTCTATGGACACGTACAGCATCTCTCACACTGTAGCGGGAGGGTGTTCCTTATGTCTAAGAAGTCTATTTTCTGCTCTGAATGCCTCTTAAATGCTCAGCGGTGGCTTCTCCTCACCTCTGGGACCAGGGCCCGGCCAGCGGCGGCCCCCCTGAGGGCCTGGGGCCCCTCGTCTGCAGAGCTCGGGGGTGGGACACGGGCCACACTTGCGTGCGTCGTGGTTTGAGAAGGGCACAAACGCCGCCAGACTGCTGCTCCGTCCACCTTTCGAGCAGCGCCTCTCAGAGGCTCGGTTCAGCAGCCACCTCTGACTTTCCCGGGGTCTTGCTTTACACATGCTTTGCAAGGCACTCAGGATCCTTTAGGCTGTAGGGTGTAGAAGGGACAAATGTCTGAGTGAATGAATGGAAGTGAATCAGAAGCTGAGGTCAGAGCATCCACACAAGGGCTGCCCTCAACATCCAGGACGATGGGGCCTTTCACGAAAGTCTGATAACCCTCGTGAGTTTCTCTGCTGTTGGAAGCCTTCAAGTTCAGCGTCTTCTATTTATGCCGAAGTACGATCCTGCCTTGTCTGGGACCGTGACAATCACATCGGTCTAGCTTTCTTCTTATTTTTCATGTCATCATCACTAAATGATGTTTGCTCACATCTGAGCCCAGGACACTGTCTGGGCCTGGAGTATCCAGTGGTGAATGAAAAATGGGGTCTCAGTCGTTTACCTGCTAAGTTGTCTGCAGAGAGAAAGGCTCTCTATCCAGAATTTTTAGTGTAAAGAGGTGTTAACATTAGCAATGAACCGCGTGCCAGACCCAATCCACCCTGTAAGCAAATCCTCCTCGTAAGTCCTTTTAATTTTTATTGGATGAGAAATAACTTCCTGGGCCAGCAGCCAAAGGAAAGCTGTTTGGAGGGAGATGTGCGGGAGCCTGCCTCGGCTCCTGCCTCGGCTGCCGCCTCTGCTGAAGCTCCAGCACTTTGGCCACCGGATGTGACGAGCCAACTCGTTAGAAAAGACCCTGATGCTGGGAAAGATTGAGGACAGGAGGAGAAGGGGACGACAGGGTGAGATGGCTGGATGGCATCACCGACTCGATGGACCGGAGTCTGAGTGAACTCCGGGGGCTGGTGGTGGACAGGGAGGCCCGGCGTGCTGCAGTCCATGGGGTCGCAGAGTCGGCCGTGACTGAGCGACTGAACAGCACAGCTTCTGCTTCTGTGCCTCGGCCTCCCTCCTACCCACACTGTCACTTCTGCTCAGAGCTTTAATCCTGAGTCCCCTCCCTCGAGTCTGCAGGGGATGGTCAGGAGGGAAGGGCGTGGGGACCGCAGAGGGGTGTCCATGGTCAGCGCCAGGGCCGTGCGGACCCCCCGTCCCATCTCCCCACCCGGGAGCTGTTCACACTGCAGGCGAGAGTGGACGGAGGGGGCGCCCGCAGACACGCAGGCACACACATTCCCAGGGGACAGCTTTGACAGATTTTGACTTTCAACGGTCGTAAAATGCACAGGTGGGTTTTCCGTGTAACAACGTAAATAATTTAATAATTAATGCAAGAATTTAAAACCAGACAAGTAAACTAAGGCCGTTTAGGGGCTCAGCGACGCCCTTGCCAGAGACCCCTCCTCCCCTGGAGACGCCAGGTCCAGGCGGCTCCAGGGCTGTGCCCGCCCCTCACGAGTGAGCCCTGCTGGGTCCTTGTCGAGTTCCTCCCTGCCCAGCCCTGTCTCTGAGGCTGTGGTGCCCGGGGCCCAGCCTTCAGCTTATTCCTCCTGTGCCCCTGCCTTTGACCGTGGCGCCCGGATCGCAAGAAGGGATGCAGCCCCCAACCCAGAGATGCAGGTGGGAGGAGCGTGGCGTCAGAGCCCATGGTCTCAACTTGGAGTCGCGGGCACCCTGGACCAGGGATGCTGGGGCCCCGGTGGGCGGGCCGGTGCTCAGTGAGGCCCGCGGACCCCAGGGTCTAGGGTGCTGCCTCGGGGAGGCCCACGGAACAAGAGGGGCTCCCGGGGAACGGGGGGCAGTCACGTCAGGCTGGGGACGCAGGGCGCCTGGTCAGAAGGCCTACTCGTCGCAAGCACGGCTAGATGCAATCGTGAAAAGCGGCCTGCCGGCCTGAGCAGCTGACGCGATGGGCAAAAAAGCCTCTGCTGGAAATGCTCCGAGTTTAAAACAGGCTTCGTTACAGCCTGTGTGACTGCTCAGGCGCCCAGCACAGTGGACGGGGCGGCCTCACCAGGGAGAGTCTCTGCTCTCGGCCAGTCCTGGACGCCTTGCGTCCGGATCCGGGGCAGGCTGGTGGGCCGAGGCCTCTCCGCTCGGCGGTCTCCCCGCCTCGGCCTCTGGGGTCGTCGCCTGTGCGCGCCTGTGTCCCGACCTCCTCTTCTCTTCAGTCAGACCAGATCGGGGCTCACCCCGGGCCTCTGGCAAGGCCCAGCCCCAAGCGCAGCGCCTGCCCGAGGTCGTGGGGCCGGAGCTTCAGCGCGTGGAGTCTGAGGGCGGGACGCCGCCGGTGACACAGCCGGGGAGCAAGCGCAGGGCGTGGCTCACACGGGCCGCTCCGACTGGCAGGGCTTCTTCCAGCGGTGGGAAGCCCGCCCCCCGGCCCAGGGCTGAGAGCCCAGCAGCGCGGCAAGAGGCTCGGGAGATCCTCCCGTCCTGCCCTTACCGTGACGCTCGGCTGGCGCGAGTGAGCCTGATGCCAGCCTGCTCCGCGGAAAGGTTTCCAACCCCGGCTGCGCGGGGCACTCACCCTGACTCACGTGCTCTCCCACGGGGCCATCCCACCTCCCGGGGTGGGGGGCAGAGCTGCACTCCCCACCCTTGGGGCTTCCCAGGGCCCCGCTCAGTGCTGCCGTCTGCCTGCATCTTCCAGGCCTTCTGGCTGGTAATCACAGCATACTCTCCCATTTTGAAAAAGAAATATATACATTCACATTAAGTGCGTATGTGTGTGTGTGTACATAGTGCTAAGTCACTTCAGTCGTGTCTGACTCTGTGTGATCCCATGGACTGTAGCTCTCCAGACTCCTCTGTCCATGGGATTCTCCAGGCAAGAATACTGGAAAGCGTTGCCGTTTCCTCCTCCAGGGGATCTTCCCAACCCGGCGACTGAGCTCAAGTCTCTTACGTCTCCCGCATTGGCAGGCAGATTATTGACCACTAGTGCCACCTGGAAGCCCCAAATCTTCCAGACTGTGTGTGTGTGTGTGTGTGTGTGTGAGTGTGTGTGTGTGTGAGTGTGTGTGTGTGTGTTAGTTACTCAGTCGTGTTGACTCTTTTTGACTCGATGGACTGCAGCCTGCCAGGCTCCTCTGTCCATGGGGATTCTCCAGGCAAGAATACTGGAGTGGGTTGCCGTTTTCTTCTCCAGGGGGTCTTCCTAACCCAAGGGTTGAACCCGGGCCTCCTGTCTTGACACGTGGATTCTTTACCGCCTGAGCCTCCAGGGCCTCCTAGAGAGAGAGGTGTGTCACGGTGGGTCAGCTCACACACCCGCGATCTGGCCAGGCGGGTCCGAGTTTGTAGGCTGGCCGTCAGCCTTTGACCTCAAGTGGGAGCTCCCTGCCCGGGATTGTCTGCTCCATCCTTAGGGAGACCTCAGTTCTGCTCTTCAGACCTTTCAATTAATTGGACCAGCCCCCACTCCCCATCAGAATTATCAAGGATAATCTGCTTTGTGCAATTGATTGTGGGTATTAATTATACCCACGAAACACCTTCACAGCCGCAGTGAGATCAGCGGTCTAGACTGACCCGTGGTCCACCCCCGGTCAGAGGGCTGGCAGGCACCTCCTGCAGCCCTGCTCCATCTCCAGGTGAGCACCGCAGCACAGCCACACGCCTGCCCAACACGATGCAACCAAAAGCCTGCTCTCTCCACAGAAGAGGGCGGAAGAATCTCGGGACGATGTCCATTTCTCTCCTTGACATCGCAGGACTTACGTCAGGAGAAACACAAAAGCAGGCATCCTGGTTTCTGCAACTGACCGCAAGGTCAAGGCTGCCGTTTGCCGCTATTCTTCTCTGACCACCCTCTCTGGGTTCCCCTTGCCCTCAGCAAGCCTCCCAGCTGACCTCGCTCTTTACCTGGCAAGACAGCCCTGAGCTTCACCCCAGACAGTCTGAGCCGTTAGCAGGGCTGCCTGGACTGGGTCGCCACAGTTCTCAGGTGGCCTCACTCCCAGGACACGGAGACACTGAGAGACACCCAAGCCATCACCTGGGCTCCGGATACGCCCTTCCTCACCTCCACCGAGAGCAGCGGCCAGATTTCCCCCTGGCCATCGCGATCACTCGCCCCAGCCAGGACAGGCTCTCCTTTCTTGCCTGTGGACTTGCAGGTATGAGGGGCTCCAAGTGGCCAGGGCAGCCGTCTCAACCTCAGGTCAAAGGAGCATTGTCCGTCTCCTGATGGAAGCATCCCTCCCGCCCGTGAGCGCTGAGGTTAACGGGTCACCTGTGCTAACAGGGAGGGTGGAGTGGCACGCCCACCGCCTGGCTCGGCCACTGGAGAAGCGGCGGCAGCACCTCGGTGGACACTGACATGCAGCCTGTGCGGCTCTGGGAGCCCTGCCCAGCCCGGCAGGGCGTTGCCACCCAGCTGGCATTGCAACTGATCCTTCAGGAGGCCACGCCATGGGTCCAGCTAGCCAGCTGCTCCCCGCGGGCGGGGATGCAGGGGCCGTGGGCCCATGCCTCACCTTCCTGTACAGTGAGCACCCTGATGGGAAGGGGCTGCGTGGAGTATCGCAGTGGTGAGGCATCCTGCGTGTCCATGGTTGGCAGTCTGGGCAGAAGGATTGCATGAAGGGAGGAAATCTGTAACCAAAGTGAGCATCCGTCCCAGCAGGAACAGAGCGCTGCTCCTTCCACGATGGAAGTGGTCCAGCATCACCAACCTGCTGCCAGCTGGCTGGCAGGTCTCCCCTAGGAGGATTGCCCTCCCCAGTNGTGTGTGTGTGTGTGTGTGTGTGTGTGAGTGTGTGTGTGTGTGAGTGTGTGTGTGTGTGTTAGTTACTCAGTCGTGTTGACTCTTTTTGACTCGATGGACTGCAGCCTGCCAGGCTCCTCTGTCCATGGGGATTCTCCAGGCAAGAATACTGGAGTGGGTTGCCGTTTTCTTCTCCAGGGGGTCTTCCTAACCCAAGGGTTGAACCCGGGCCTCCTGTCTTGACACGTGGATTCTTTACCGCCTGAGCCTCCAGGGCCTCCTAGAGAGAGAGGTGTGTCACGGTGGGTCAGCTCACACACCCGCGATCTGGCCAGGCGGGTCCGAGTTTGTAGGCTGGCCGTCAGCCTTTGACCTCAAGTGGGAGCTCCCTGCCCGGGATTGTCTGCTCCATCCTTAGGGAGACCTCAGTTCTGCTCTTCAGACCTTTCAATTAATTGGACCAGCCCCCACTCCCCATCAGAATTATCAAGGATAATCTGCTTTGTGCAATTGATTGTGGGTATTAATTATACCCACGAAACACCTTCACAGCCGCAGTGAGATCAGCGGTCTAGACTGACCCGTGGTCCACCCCCGGTCAGAGGGCTGGCAGGCACCTCCTGCAGCCCTGCTCCATCTCCAGGTGAGCACCGCAGCACAGCCACACGCCTGCCCAACACGATGCAACCAAAAGCCTGCTCTCTCCACAGAAGAGGGCGGAAGAATCTCGGGACGATGTCCATTTCTCTCCTTGACATCGCAGGACTTACGTCAGGAGAAACACAAAAGCAGGCATCCTGGTTTCTGCAACTGACCGCAAGGTCAAGGCTGCCGTTTGCCGCTATTCTTCTCTGACCACCCTCTCTGGGTTCCCCTTGCCCTCAGCAAGCCTCCCAGCTGACCTCGCTCTTTACCTGGCAAGACAGCCCTGAGCTTCACCCCAGACAGTCTGAGCCGTTAGCAGGGCTGCCTGGACTGGGTCGCCACAGTTCTCAGGTGGCCTCACTCCCAGGACACGGAGACACTGAGAGACACCCAAGCCATCACCTGGGCTCCGGATACGCCCTTCCTCACCTCCACCGAGAGCAGCGGCCAGATTTCCCCCTGGCCATCGCGATCACTCGCCCCAGCCAGGACAGGCTCTCCTTTCTTGCCTGTGGACTTGCAGGTATGAGGGGCTCCAAGTGGCCAGGGCAGCCGTCTCAACCTCAGGTCAAAGGAGCATTGTCCGTCTCCTGATGGAAGCATCCCTCCCGCCCGTGAGCGCTGAGGTTAACGGGTCACCTGTGCTAACAGGGAGGGTGGAGTGGCACGCCCACCGCCTGGCTCGGCCACTGGAGAAGCGGCGGCAGCACCTCGGTGGACACTGACATGCAGCCTGTGCGGCTCTGGGAGCCCTGCCCAGCCCGGCAGGGCGTTGCCACCCAGCTGGCATTGCAACTGATCCTTCAGGAGGCCACGCCATGGGTCCAGCTAGCCAGCTGCTCCCCGCGGGCGGGGATGCAGGGGCCGTGGGCCCATGCCTCACCTTCCTGTACAGTGAGCACCCTGATGGGAAGGGGCTGCGTGGAGTATCGCAGTGGTGAGGCATCCTGCGTGTCCATGGTTGGCAGTCTGGGCAGAAGGATTGCATGAAGGGAGGAAATCTGTAACCAAAGTGAGCATCCGTCCCAGCAGGAACAGAGCGCTGCTCCTTCCACGATGGAAGTGGTCCAGCATCACCAACCTGCTGCCAGCTGGCTGGCAGGTCTCCCCTAGGAGGATTGCCCTCCCCAGTCTGGGTTCCAAGCATTGCTCTTTAGACTAGAACAGAAGACAGAGATCTCTAATGCAGGTAAAACTTGCTCAGCGAAACCAGGAAGTGAGGTACGAAAACACTGGAAGTGAGGCATGAACCCATGAAGTGAGGCTTGAATCCACCAAGTGAAGTGTGAACCCACCAAGTGAGGCATGAACCCACCAAGTGAGGCGTGAACCCACGAAGTGAGGCGTGAAACCACGAAGTGAGGCGTGAACCCACCAAGTGAGGCGTGAACCCACGAAGTGAGGCGTGGACCCACCAAGTGAGGCATGAAACCACGAAGTGAGGCGTGGACCCACCAAGTGAGGCGTGAAACCACGAAGTGAGGTGTGAACCCATGAAGTGAGGTGTGAACCCATGAAGTGAGGCGTGAAACCACGAAGTGAGGCGTGAACCCACCAAGTGAGGCATGAAACCACCAAATGAGGTGTGAAACCATCAAGTGAGGCGTGAAACCTTCAAGTGAGGTGTGAAACCACAAACTGAGGTGTGAATCTATGAAGTCAGGTGTGAATCCATGAAGTGTGGCGTGAAACCACGAAGTGAGATGTGAAACCACAAAGTGAAGTGTGAACCCATGAAGTCAGGTGTGAAACCACCAAGTGAGGTGTGAAACCACAAACTGAGGTGTGAATCTATGAAGTCAGGTGTGAACCCATGAAGTGAGGTGTGAAACCACCAAGTGAGGGGTGAAATCACCAAGTGAAGTGTGAATCCATGAACTGAGGCATGAACCTACGAAGTGAGGCGTGAACCCACAATGTGAGGCATGAACCCACCGTGAGGAGGAGCCGCTCTGAGCCTTGCTGCAGCCCTCCTGGGGCCTCGATGCCCAGAAGCCGCCCTTCCTGTCTTTCCTGCCGTCACAGCCCTGATTTTACTCAGTCAGGGAGCCGCTTGCTCTGCTCGGAGGCGCGCTCTCACCTTGGGTGCGGGAGGTAGACTGTGGTTGGAGTGAGCAGTCGTGTCTCCCCTCTGCCAGGGCTCGGCCTCAGGTCCACCCCTGGGCCAGTTCTGACCAGCAGCTGTGAGAGAGAGTTGAGGACAGGTGTTCTGGGAAACATCTCCCTTCCAGATGAAAAGCTATCTCTTCACAAGGGAAAATTCCCCTTTCCATTGCCTCCTAGTTTTCTGCTTGAGATACAGCAGTCTTTTGACCATAAATAAGTCAACAAAATTAGGGAGCGAAAAGACAAGCTCAAGAATATATTTCTGTGAATATTCATCACAGTCATTGATAAGAACAAAAATAAGGAAGGAAATTAAATGTTTAAAAGGGATTAAAATATAGAGATATATCTATATGATGATATTATACAACCATAGACATATTTATTGGCAAGAAAACATTGTTATGATCATTTGTTAGGGGACAAAATCAGGTTACAAATAGTTTGTGCATGAAAGCGCGCTCAGTCACTTCAGCCTGGTCTGACTCTTTGCAGCCCCATGGACTGCAGCGCGCCAGGCTCCTCTGTCCATGGGATTCTCCAGGCAAGAATACTGGGGCGGGTTGCCGTTTCCTCCTCCAGGGGATCTTCCTGACTCAGGGGTTGAACCTGAGTCTCCTGTGTCTCCTGCATTGGAGGCGAATTCTTTACCACTGTGCCACCTGGGAAGCCCACAGTTTGTAGGAACTGTTTTTCGTGAATATGTGTGAGTTTGTATAAAAAAGAAAGAAAGGGGGAGGTTACAGACCAACACGCCGACACTGGTAACCTTCCAACAGGGGAATTATGGGTAATTTTTTTCTAAATGGAAGGAGAGAAAAGCCCTGTTTTCCCAACATTGTTGAGTCTTGGGCTCCACAGAACAACCTGCTAACAGGTGTTTCTGCATGAGCTAGCTAAATATCCATCCTACTTCCAACCCGGCAGTAATTTTTGGTATTTTCAGTTGAACACTTACTGACGCGCTGCACATATTTCTGAAAGGGCTTCTCCTCAGCCACTAGAGGTGTCCTGCAATCTCAGCTGTCTCGCCAGTAACAAACCCCCTGCCAGTGCAGGAGATGCAGAGACTTGGGTTCGACCCCTGGGTCAGGAAGAGCCCCGGAGGAGGGCGTGGCACCCACTCCAGCATCCTTGCCTGGAGAGTCCCATGGACAGAAGAGCCTGGTGGGCTGCAGCCCATGGGGGCACACAGAGTCGGACACGGCCGAGTCCAGCGTGAGGAGCCGTGGTCGGAGGGCACCTCGACAGGCGCATTCACCTGGCGCTCTGACACGCTTCGTCTCCTCCAGATCGCCTCTCTTCTCCGTAGCCTCTTCCTTCCTTTCCCAGGAACACAGAGGCAGAGCCTTCCCTGTGTGTGCTTCCCAGCCTCTGCCCC
>SJYH01006903.1:78106-98127 GCA_006408735.1 Sylvicapra grimmia | reverse complement strand
TCCTGTGGTATCTTTTGTAGTCGTGCTTGGGCTCCATAGACCCACAGCATGTAGGGTCTTAGTCCCCCATTCAGGGACTGAACCTGTGTCCCCTGCATTGCAGAGCAGATTCTTAACCATTGGACCACCAGGGAAGTCCCCCCAAGTCTGCCTTTAGAGGGTCTGACCCCGTAAGATCCCAGAAGGCTGACACCCAAGAAAAGTCCATGTCAGGACCACAGCCACTTCATCTGACTCCCAGCTTTACCAGAGCAATCCAGGGCATCACTCTCTAGTTGCTTCCATTGAGTGACGGGCTGCTCTCAGTGCTACTGACTCTATCTTCCTGTCTGGTCTCCTTCACACTCTTGCATGTGATGGCCAGTTTGCATTCCCTGATGCTTCCTAACATTCAAAGTTTGATTCTGCAGCATATTAAATTCAAACCTTAGTTAAATTCAGAGCTTCATCAAGTCTATTGCAAAAGTTATGGCATTGACCAGAAAGAAGCGGGTGCCAAGAACTGACTTGGGGGAATTCATGTGACTCAGAGGATCCCAAATCCCCACTGAGCCTCTCTTGGCAGCAGATTCAGGTCCTCCTTTCCCCTAATACCTTCCTCTCCCTTCTCCCTCCTCCCTCCCCTCTTCCCTCTCCCCAGGGCCCCAGGCTCCTATCACTGTCAGATCCATTATTCACACACTGTACTTTTCCTACTTACATTAAGGTGATTATTGCTCCCTCCTCCCTGCTTTTTCTTTGCTCTCTTCTTCCCCAAAAGGGAGGTAGGTGGGTATTAATACAAACATTCTTTATTATTTTGGCAAAGAAAACAAATGGGAATCAAGTCGTCTTCTTCCTGTCAGAGTGCCGATGAAAAGAAGCGTCGATAAACAGAACAGTCTCCTGAGCTGCTGGCTCAAGGTCCCGCACAGGAAGCAGAATTAAGCAGATCCTGACACGGAGAGAGACGCGGATGCAGTGTGCTCACTCTGAGCTCGGGGCTGCACAGCCCCCCATGACTGCTCTTTGTCTGTTAACCGTTCCTGGATGAAGACTGGTCCTAACTTGCTCAGGGTCCACCTGGAGCCCAGCTCCTGGTCCCTTGAGGCCCTCGGCTCCTCCTCACCCCGTCCCCTGCCTCCCTGATGTCACCCAGCCCTGTCCTCCTTTCAAGGGACCACCTGCCTGACCCCAGGGATTTCCAGGCACACGGATGCCACGTGCCCCGAGCAGCTTGTACACACCTGTGGGAAGGGAGACAAAGGAGATGGACCGACAGAGAGAGAGAGATTGTTCCAGCAGAAATCCACCCCTGGGATGTAAGAAGCTCTGCTCCTTCCTCCACAAAGGCCCTGGGTGCTGATCTCAAAGAGCCTTGGGCAGAGGCTGGTCAGGACAGGAAACGCCGTGTCTCAGAATCCGGGGCACCTGGGAAAGCAGCATGAAGGTTGAATAGGGAGCTCAGTCCCCCCAAGGCCCACCCAGACAAGGCCCGGCTCCCCCCAAGGCCCGGCCCGGACAGAGGCCTCCCCACTTAGGCTGCTTCCAGAATCCCCTGGTGCTCGGCTGTTCCTGGGGTCACCGGGCAAGCCGGCAGGAAGCGAGAGAGGAGACCCCAAGCCCGGCTGTGCCTCCATGGTCTCTGCACCATCTGCGTCTACCCACCTACCCTATCGCCCACTTATTATCTATGTTCTAGCTGTTCATCTCTCTGGTTACCTATCTTATATCTATCTATCGTATATCTGTTTATCTACCTGCCAGTCAACACCCCGAGAAGCCTCCCTGGTAACTGACACTGTGAGTGCTGTAGATCAAGGCACACCTGTCCACTCTGCGAGCTGGCTAAAGTTCCGTGTGTCCCCCAGTTTTGTGGCCACATTGGGGTCACTGCTATGGTTGGCGTTACCGTTGGCTGCTGAGGAGGCCTCTGGCCCAGAGGCCACAGGAACAAGCTCCAAAAGACAGGAGCACGGCTGTGGGTCTGAGGTCCAAGTTCACCATCAAGTAGCTGATGATGGATCAGTTCCTCTGCCTGTAAAGTGAGGTTCCGGAACCGAGCTCCCTTTCCCTCTAAGCTGCCAGGACCCGACAATCTCAGTCTCAAGCTAAGCAGGTAAGCAAGTCCTCAGCAGCAGCACAGAGAACAAAGCGCAGGGTGCGGCCCCTGTTTAACAGAAAGGAGTCCCATTAGAAAGCGCCGGGAAGGGCCCCAGGGCCCAGCATCACTGACTAACTCAGAAGGAAGAGAAAAAGTCTTCTCCCTCACTCACCCTCGGCTTCTCTCAGTCGGGCAACACTGCTTTTACTGGAGAATAAGTTTTTCACAAAGATTTTGCTTAATATCCAACACTGAGTCTCTAAAGACATCAAACCAACAAAATGAATTTCCAAGTTGGTTTAAAAAACCGCAGTTCTCAAACGAAATCGGCTGGTTTTCTCAAATCTCTTTGTAAAAGGTATTCAGTAGGTGCCAACAACTTGCTGGGGCCCTGGAGTTCAGGGTCAGCAATGGCCTGAATCTGGGGTCTCCCAAGATCTTGCCTGCTCCCCACCTCGGGGCCTGGCACCCCGCAGCCCATGGCCAAGGGCCCACTCAGTGTGTATAGGCCCAGCCACACACACTGAAATGCAGAGGAAAAAAGCTTGGAGAAACTGCCACCAGAATCCTCATTTTTTGTAAGATTTATTTTATTTGCATTTATTTAGAAAGCCACTCCCCAACACACACACACTCAGGAGACCCATCTGTCAAAGCCTTTGTCTTCCAGACCATTTCCAAAGGTGTGACCTGTTTTAAGAGAAGGTGAAATTTGAGGGGGAAAACCCTACAGAGCAGAAACATTAAGGATGAGTATTCACATGTCAAAAAAATGCACTGCTTTATGGAAGATTCACGGCCGTGTTTTTAGTTCCGTGCAAATCCAGTGCTTTAAACGCCTTTCAGTTAGAAGAACTGACTCCCACTCGCCTCTCTTTCCACTTTGCTTCACCTGAGGCGCAACGTGCTGAGACCCATTGCTGCCACTTTCCTTCTGGGGAATCTCGGGCTTCCCTAGAGCTGGGCGCGCTGCGTCTCGCTGACAGCGCGCTGATGCAGACAGTCCTGTGAGGTCTGCAGCATGTCCTGCCGGCCGCTAGGAGGGAGTCACCCGGTCTGTCCTTCTGCAAAGTGGGGACAGCCTTGCTGACCGCACCGGCGTCTCAGGATGGTGCTGGGTTCACAAAGCGAGACAAGCAAGGCCCACCCCCGACACGGACCGCGAGCGTTCTGGGGACAAACGGGCCACCTGCTCAGGGTGGGTGCCCCCGCCCCCCCGGGCAGGAATTCGGGGTCACGGCGGCCCGCAGCCGCTGCCCAAGGCGCATGCCTTCCAGCCATGTCCTCCCCTGGAATCCGTCTGACCCCTGCCCTGCCTCCTCAGGCCACGTGGGCCCCAGGCCCACTGCCCAGAGGGTGCAGGGGAGCAGACTGGGCCTTACCCAAGGGGCCACACCATGGACCAGCAAGCCCCCTTTCCGTGGAGGCGGGAGGACCCCCACCCCTGAGCGAATGAAGAAGCCAGAGCTCCCCCATCTCTGTGACCTCTCCCGGGGACACAGGGGACAGGCCCAGCGGGCCTGGGTCCCATCCCCTGGACGCTGAGGCCGTGCTCTGACCACGCAGGGCCCTCTTCCATTTCCAACATCACGGGGAAGGGGCGCAGCCTGGGCGCCTGCCAGCCGCATGAGCAGCGGGACGCGGGCGGAGGGGGGGACGCAGGGCGCCAGGCCTCCCCCTGCCTCCGGAAAGACTCCAGCTCATCCGGCCCGGCTGGGGCCACGCCACACGGCTCCTCCCGCTGGGCCCCCGACGGCCAGTGTGCCCCCCGCTTGGCGACCCCTGGACTGTGCTTCTGGGAACAGTCCACCCACGCGTGTCACAGCCGCTGGGGGACAGGGGTCGGGGAACAGGGCAGGGCCGGGTGAGGACAGGCCCTCGGGGTCCCGCGGGCAGGCTGCGCCAATGCTCGCCGGGGGGCGGTCCCAGGGTCAGCGTGAACACGCACGTGGCCGAGGAGACGTGCTGCTGGAGTCCTCACTCGTCAGCCCCCAAGCGCCTGTCAGTTTGCACACAGTTGCTTCTAGGTCGTCTCAGGAGAGCGGCTGTGCAGTGAGGGGCCATCTCCTTGCTGGGCTGCAGGACCCAGACGGGGACATGCAGGGGCGGGGACCTGTGACCAAGGACGCAGGCCGCTCCGCCACCCGCCCTCCTTCCACTCCTAGCCCGGACCGCGCGCGTCCTCAGCCCCGGGGGGCGAGGATTCACCCTCACCCCCATCCTCCGCCCCAAGCCGGGCCTCTGCGGTCCTGAGAGCTCGGAAGGGCGCGAGGTGAGGACGGAGGGGCTTTCCCGGGCTGACCCCGTGGGAAGGGCCCCGAGGGGGTCCTTTGATCTTCCTCCCCCAGACCTCAAATCTGAGCCCCGCCGCTCACCCCTCAACGCCTGCTTCTCTAAGCAGCCCCTGAGGCCTGTGCAGACGGCGAGCGCGGGGCAGGGCGGGGAGGGGCCTGCAGGTGCCCCAGCGCCTCCTTTCCCCTCGCCGCCCTCCCGGCTGCCGGCCTCGGGACACGCGCCCCTGGGGACGCCCACCGCCCAGCCGCGCCGGGCCTCCCCGGGCTGCGCCCCCGGAAGACACTGTCTCACAGGGTCAGTCCCGGGAGCAGGAACTCATGACGGAGGCGCCCGGGGAGGAGGCGGGAGGAGACGAGAGGCCACGCCGTGAGAAAGTTGTGCCCAGCGGGAAATCAAGCCGGGTGGCCACCCGGGCCTCCTTGTCCCCCGTTTTCTGCCAGAGAGCAAACCGTTACTGCCCTTTGCAGGACTGACACGGCGTCGCACGGTCGGCTCGGGTGGGGCCCTGAGCGTCCCGCTGCCCGCCTGGCAACTTGCTCGTTGCAAACTCTGCACTGAAAGAGAGAAACCGGCTTCTAAGGTGACGCCGATAAGGCCTTTGCTGACAAAGAGAGATACCAGGTCCCAAGAGGCTGGTCCAGCGGCCCCAAGCGGAGGCCGCATGGGGAGGGGCTGCTGAGGGCCGGCGTCTGCAGGAGGGGGCCCGGGGCACTGGCTCAGGAGGGCAGACACCGTGGGGCATCGAGCCAGCTCCGCCCAGGGTCCAGGGCCTGGGCTGCCCGGGGCGGACCTTCCGGTGAAAGCCCTCACTCACTCGCAGATGTGTGCACACGTGCATGCACACACATACACGTGCACACTCACACTTGCACTCACACGTGCACACGCGCGCACTCACATGTTCATGCACACACGCACACATGTCAGGCCCTTCCCTTTACAAACATCACTGCCTGGAAGGCCACCCCCACCCCCAGCGTCCTCAAAAGAAGGTGACAGTGAGGTCGCTCATTCAGGTCCGACTCTGAGACCCCGAGGACTGTCGCCCACCATGCTCCTCTGTCCATGGGATTTTCCAGGCAAGAGTAGCATCCTCAAAGCACCACCTAAAAACACTCAGAAAACCCTCCGACAGAAGGCGAAGGCCCTGTTGATCGAAAGGAAATGAGACTGACTTCTCTGGGGAGATACTGTGTCCATCACCGGTAAAAGCGCGTGTGGAGTTAACACGCCTGCTGGCTTCAGAGCAGACAGACGCGGAGCGCGGGGACACGCAGAGAAGAGGGTCTCTCGGCACACGCCTTGAGCCCTCCTCTGTGCTCATCCTGCCGTCGAGCCAGGCGCACTCACGCCGACTGGCTGACATCACAGGCGCGTGGCTGGTCTCCGTACCAGCACTTCCGCCCAGATATGGTTTCTGCCCAAATGTAAGTCTGCAGAGCCAGGAGCCAGGCCCGGGGCTGCAGACGGCAGTTTGAGAGCCTCGCGCGGGAGCTGCGGGGATGGAGCGCTATCCTCCCCCAGCGATGACACCAGGTCTGAGAGTGCCCCTTCCCGGGGGGCGGACAGGCCGGCTCGGGAAGGAGGCGCTGCGCAGCCTGCTTGCAGCACGTGGTTTGAGCCCTGGAGGTTTTAGGGGCCTCAGCCCGCCCCCTCCCCGGCTCAGAACGCTGCCCTCCTGGTGGCTGCAAGGCATCTGCGCGTGAAAGGTGAGGTCGGGAGAGGGGTGCTGACCACCGCCAAGGCCCAGCGGCAGGGGGTCCCCTTCGTGTTGGCCCCTCTGCCCTCCCGCCCCTGGTCTGTGGGAACCGCACAGAAGAACGCGTGGAGAGCCAGGGGTGGCGGCCGGCTCCTGCCTGGCACTGTCCCGCGGGCTGCCAACGTGCCGACGCCTCCCCAGCCGCCCGTCCTGGCCTCCTTCACGCTCTGCAGGTGAGACCAGGGGTTCCCCTGGGAATCGACAGCCCCGGGGGGGGGGGGGGGTGCGTCCCCCAGGGCGCCCGAGGCCCGGCCTTCCCAGGAGCGGAGGAGGCAGCCCCTGCTTAGGGATGGGAAGATGGAGCTGAAACTCCGGCGGGAAAGGGAGCATTTCCAGAAGCGAGGCTGCACAAACACGCAAGGATCATCTCGGGGTAAAGCTGAGTGTCGTCTGGAAGGGACCACTGTACCCAGACAGTGGGGGCTGTGTCTTCCGGCCTGAGACTCCCCGTCTTCCTCACCTTCCTTTGATGGAGAATACAGGTTTTCAAGAAAATCTTGAAAGCCACGGATGAAGGAGCTCTTCAGCCTAAGGAGGTGGTTCCCCTCCAGACCCAGGAGCCCAAGTCCAGAGGCCCCGTGCCCCGGCTGGGCGCTCATTAGTTCTTAGCAGAGGGAAACGCGTCTCCAGAAACATCATAACACTCACTGGTTTTCAGAGAAGAGAGGTGGGCTCTCAGTGCCCATTTATTTTTTGGTTTCTTTTTCTAAGAACACGGGTCATGACTCCGCTTCAAGTTACTAACTTGTGTGACTGTGTTCCTTTACTTGGGATATTAATATTGAAAACCAGTGAAAAGCCTGGCACTCGTAACTCGAGAGGGACTTCGGGTCGCTTAGCTGGGATCTTTGTGTTCTGATAGCAAAATATCCTTTTCTCCCCTGAAAACAGAGGAATTTTGAAAAAGTAACTCAAAAGCCTTTTAATTTAAAAACAAGAAGTGGGCCCCGGTCCAGGTTCCAGGCGCGCGTGGTGGTCACGGTGACTGGCAGCACCTGCCGCTGCCGCTGGCTGAGGGCCTGCCTCTCCTCTCGGGAAAGCCCCTGCCCGGCCGGCGCGCTCTGTGTCTGCAGGGCACCCTCTGTGCTGCCGGCGGGCAGCATGGAGCCAGTCCGCTTTCAGGCATGACTTACAGAGGAAATGAGCTACAGGAGCGTCAGTTCTTCGGTGCTCAGCTTCTTTTATGGCCCAGCTCTCACACCCATACACGACCACTGGAAAAACCATCCCTTTGACCAGACGGACCTTTGTCGGCAAAGTAACGTCTCTGCTTTTTAATAGGCTATCTAGGTTGGTCATAGCTTTCCTTTCAAGGAGCAAGTGTCTTTTAATTTCATGGCTGCAGTCACCATCTGCAGTGATTTTGGAGCCCAAGAACTGACTCATTGGAAAAGACCCTGATGCTGGGAAAGATTGAGGGCAGGAGGAGAAGGGGATGACAGAGGATGAGATGGCTGGATGGCATCACTGACTCAATGGACATGAGTTTGAGAAGCTCCGGGAGTTGGTGATGGACAGGGAGGCCTGGCGGGCTGCCGTCCACGGGGTGGCAAACAGTCGGACAGGACTGAGCGGCTGAACTGACTGACTTACAAAGAGAGCACGATGTCCCCCCACGTCTGCCATGGAGCGCGCCCGTCTCAGCCTTCCTGCTTCCCAGCTGTATTTTGTACATGAAAAAGGGAAGGTTTTACTACAATGTCTCTGTGTAAAGAGTTTTAAAACCAAAAACAGGATTCCAGTATGTAGCCTATGTTCTTTTTCCCACATACCTCTTCGACACTGACCCTGTATCGGGATTTATTCTGTTACTTACAATATGTTACAAAGAGAAAAAGCAGAGAGCGCTATCTTAGACAGGAGAAAGACAGTTATCTTACACATTTTCTGGGAAACCTTTAAAATAATCTTTAAAAGTTTACACATTGTTTTATGAGATTTAAAATATAAATTACAGGAGTATATTATTTTCTAACGAAACTCATTTTTGGAAGGTTTTGCAAATATTTCATCATTAACATTTTTCCTTTTTAAAAAATAAAGTCAGGAATTTTTTTTCCACATTGAATTTTTTTTGTACTTCTTCAAACACAGGAGAAGTCGCAAATGCGATGATTGTGTCAATGCTGTTGCCAACGCAGGAGGTAATTTCTTAGACTGACTGTGAGAAAGACTAGACAAGCCGACCGGGGCCCGCGAGGCCCACCCTTCTCAGCCCACCTGACAATGGTGCTTGCTGACTTCATCTCCTGCTCATCTTTCTAAACGGAAACCATTAGAATTTCGGCCTCCATAGCCATGATCTACATGCAGGAAAACGTTTTAAAATGCAAAGAAAATAGGAAAATGCAGGTAAGCAATAAAGTTAGAAAAGCCTTGATGATGCTCGCTCTCTTTCCTTTCAGCTTTACCGCCGGGTGGAGAGAGGTGCGGAAGGAAGGGCGGGCTGTCCCTCAGGCCACAGCGCCCCACTGCGCCCGCCCCCCGACCATCCCTCAGGAAATACGCGCCCTGGGCTGTTCCGGGGGCGCAGGCTGCCCAGGGGCCGCGGGCGGATCTCCCGGGCTGGACTCAAGGCTGCCTCCTAGAAGGTGTGGGGTCTACATAGATGAGCANCCGCCCGCTCTCCAACTTAGCCCCTCCATCGCCTGCTCGCCAACTTAGCCCCTCCATCGCCCGTTCACCAACTTAGCCTCTCCATCGCTTGCTAGCTAACTTAGCCCCTCCATCGCTTGCTAGCCAACCTAGTTTTGTGCTGACTTTCCCTCAGCAACATGGGACCACAGCTGTCCACAGCGTCACCTCGCATGGACGTCAAGCCTCCTCCTGTAGGCTTTCCCAGGCATCACGTCTAGGAAGATAAAACAGCTTAGGAGCTGCTGACATCGTGGTCTATGTTCCACATTCAGATGAGCTGGACTGGTCATTTTAGGGGCTTCTTTCCAGCTGGAACTGTCTCTAGCTTTACTCACCCGCCCAGGTCCCCAGGAGGTGATCAGAGTGGCAAGAGGAGGGGACAGGTGCCCGGTGATGACCGTGGACGCCAGACCCTGGGGAGGGACTTCACGCCAACTTCACGCCAGCAGGAAAATGCAACCTAGAGACCAGCGCCACCCACTCAGCCGTCGGCGCTTCTGTGAGCACAGGCCTCAGGCCCTGAGGAGCCCATGGCAGAGGAGCCTGGCGGGCCACGGTCCACGGGGCCGCAAGGAGGCGGACAGGACTGAGCAGCTGAGCACGCACGCGTATCTCGTGTACAGACAGGCATGTGCACACATTGTGCTTGTTTATTTGCTTAGTCCTGTCCGCCTCTTTGTGACCACACGGCCGGCAGCACGCCAGGCTTCCTGTCCTTCGCTCCTGTCCTCTCCTGGAGTTTGCTCAGACTCACATCCATCGGGTTGGTGATGCCATGCAATCATCTCGTCCTCTGTCACGAGAAGTTAACTTTATCTGTCTCTATGTGTGTACAGAAATTTGAAGGTGCCCTCCTCCCCTTCTTATGTAAACGGTAACAGGCCACACACCGAGCTCTTCTGACCCTGTCTAGGCTTCCTCTCTATCTGTGAATAAACTATAAATTTACTCAAGATATTCCTTTAGTGGAAGTTGCTCAGTCACGTCCCACTCTTTGCGACCCCATGGACTATACAGCCCATGGAACTCTCCAGGCCAGAATATTGGAGCGGGTAGCCTTTCCCTTCTCCAGGGGATCTTCCCAACCCAGGGATCAAACCCAGGTCTCCCGCACTGCAGGCGGACTCTTTCCCAGCTGAGCCACCAGGGAAGCCCACTCGAGGAAAGGGTTGCTCCCAGTTTGGGGAACATCTTTTTGTCTCTGCCGTCACAGTCGCTACAGGGAGCAGCCACGTGAGCCTCCTGTATCTTTGCCCGTGTGTCTCTGGAACAGATTCCTGGGAGCAGGACCTGACCTTTCCCACGTCACCCANCCCAGGTCTCCCGCACTGCAGGCGGACTCTTTCCCAGCTGAGCCACCAGGGAAGCCCACTCGAGGAAAGGGTTGCTCCCAGTTTGGGGAACGTCTTTTTGTCTCTGCCGTCACAGTCGCTACAGGGAGCAGCCACGCGAGCCTCCTGTATCTTTGCCCGTGTGTCTCTGGAACAGATTCCTGGGAGCAGGACCTGACCTTTCCCACGTCACCCGATTTCCTCCAGGGCTAGGCCGCGCGTCTCCCCACCGCGTGTGAGTGTTTTTACTGAATGGCGGTTCCAACAGAGGGTGCTGTTGCGAGCCTGGGCTTTTATCTGATCCCGCAGTATTGAAGCGGATCAGAGGATGGGATGGGGCCTCTGGAGTGCCTCGCTGCGACGCAGGCGGGAGGAGGGAGGGGAATCCACTTGCACAGAGAGTGGAGTTTAGTGAACGTGATGGGTTCTTTGAAAGAGTGAATGACTGACTGAGTGAATGAAGGAAGGCTGGGATTAAGCATCAGTACGTCACTTGTGTCATCTGTCAGCCGAGCTGCAGGTGGCCGGGGTGGGGGCGTCAATGCTCCCGGGGTTGGGTTCACCCCGGCCCGAGTTCACCCCTCGGTACCAGCGTCAGCCTCTGTCTCAGCATGAGGCTCTCCTGGCCTCGGTCCTGGGGATGGAGCCTGAAAAGACATGCCTCTTGCCGCTGAGAAGGGTGACATTTCCCCCCACAATGAGGCCTCGTCACCAGGCAGCCCCCAGTGAAGGTGCCGACACGCCGCTCAATCGCGCTGAGTGATGTGTGTAAATAGCATTGATTAGAGTGTGATTGCAAACGAGTGGCGTGATCAGGTCTTGTCACGAAGTGTCTGCCCCCATCAGTCACCGCTCCCCGGCAGGTGTGGGCGGCGTCCCCTGGGGCTTGGGTTCTCACCACACCCCCCCACCTGCCTCCCATGGACAAGGCCTCCCCTCAGAGCCGCATACGGGCCTGGAGGGGACAGGAAGGGGGCGAGGCCCAAGGGTGACGCTTCCCCGATGATGCCACCTCGGGCTGCACCGCCCTTCCGCCCTCCCGCCCTGCCTGCCTGTCATCCATCCACGAGGGGGTGGGGACCCCACTCGAGCGAGGCTGAGGTCCCGAGTTCCTCCCTCTGGACCCAAAGACCGGAGGCTCTGCCGGAGCCCTGGCTGTCTGCAGCTGTTGTACCCAGCGTCACGTTCACGAAGGAAGCCCAGGTGTCTGCAGAGCTTTGCTGAATGGCATCGCTTCCGAGGCGGGTGCAGGGGGCCAAGCGCCATGCACACGGAGCAGAGATCCGCCCCCCGTCCCGGGTGTCATCAGGAAGTCGTTGCAAAGAGCGGAGCTTCCTGGACAGTCTGGTTTTTTAAATGACTGAAACACGTCTAGGTCTCCACCTGCCACAGCTTGGGCCCTTCTAACTTTGGGTGCAGACCCCAGATCCGGGGTCTTTTGCTGAGAAAGGAGCCTGGTCCGTCCCTCATACACCGTTTCTTTGGACACAGTGAGGAAGTGCTCAGACGTGAGTGCTGGGCTTCACAGCCCACCATGAGACGAAGGGCATCCCTGAATGAAACAGACGCCCTCTCGGGCATCTAGGAAGCGGAGACCTCTCCTCCCTCATCGCTGGTCGGTTTCTCAGCTTGAGAACCACCGGCGAGTCCATTCCTGACGCGGGGCCAGGGCGCATACGGTCAGGAGGCGAGCTCTGAGGGTATTTCCCAGCCTTTGGGCACCCGGGCGAATAGGCACCAAGGGCAGGGCTTCCCCTTTCATCTCTTTAGAAGATAAATGTCTCGGGAAAGAACTAACCGCTTCAGCTGCCACTTCCCTATCAGAAAGGCAACAGGCGGCGCTTCNAGTGTATCAGCCTCTCTGCCTCCTGACAGGGGTGTGTGTGTGTGTACACACGTCTCAGTGTACCAGACTCCCTCACAAGTCAAGAGAAATGGATGGATTAGTCCTGAAAGGCCGTAACTGCCGCAGTGAGATCCGGCCCTGACTGAGCCAGGCTGGGTGGCTGCCTCGTGCCCACCAGGAGTCCGTGGTTGGAGCTGTGCAGGGGCGTCACGCCGGGGCCCACGGCTCACAACACTGGGGCCAGTCACCTTGCTGGCTGTGCCGCAGGCCCAAACAAGTCTCCACATTTGACCTGGACATGGAATATTCAAATGCAATCATGCGCAACCTATGTTCTGGGGTGTGATAGAGTCATTTTAGGAATAAACAAAATGAAAACACATCAAATGACTTATTAAGTCATAATTATAATTTAACAATTATAATCTAACAATTTAGAACCATTTCCTGTGATTTTGTGAGACCCCAGGTCTAACGCTGCCGTGTTCTCTCAACAGCAGAACCAGATGGTGATTGGAAGCACCCCCCAACTCCCAGCAGCACAAACAGCCCGCTGCCCCCTCAGTCTTCTGCGTTTATGAGGTGCGAGGTTCAGAACCCCTGTAACCGGAGTAAATCACCCAAGAAATCAGAGCACCGGTTCTCGAGCAATGCCTGAGGATGCTGCCGTGGGGTCTGAGCCTCTGAGCCTCAGGGGTGAGACCGTCCTTGCCAGGAGGCATCAGAGAAAGCCCAGAACCTCCCCCTTCTCTGGGTGGGCAGCGTCCGGGAGTGGACCGTGGGGCAGGAAGAAGGAAATTTGGAGCGAATCCTCATGACTTGAAAGAGACATTGTCATCCAAACTGGAAGAGAAACACTGGAAAGAAGGGAAAAGATGAAAGCAGGAGAAAATAAAAGCAGAGGGCATCAGGCAGCCCTCTTCTCTGCTTCCTCCTGAGAGGGATTCAAGCAGGACACGCTGCACCTCTGAGGGCCGCTCACCACCGAGCGCTCCACGCCAAGTCCAGTCCCAAGGTCAGCTCCGTCCCGGGAAACGGGCCGCACGCGGGGAAGCGCAGACGAACTGAGGGCCCCCAGGACCACTGGGGTCCTTGACAGGCTCTCCCAGCAGAGGAAGCAGCAGTCTTTGCTGAGAAACACGTCTCAGCCACCCCCTTCTCCTTGTTTTTCTCCAGGAATATTTGTGCTGAAAACCACAGGAACGCGTTGTCCCCAGCCCCGCCCCCGGCGTCCCCCTCCCGAGGCTGAGCGCGCCCGGGGCCGTTCCTGCGGGAACAGGCACTAGCGTCCATCTTGGAGCATCTCTCCTTGGCCCCTGGTTTTCATGTTTGTGATCGTGAAATACCGTCGGGCTTTCCCCAGCTCTGAACAGGATTTGCAGCTGGGAGACATGGCCATCCCCCATCGTGTCTGAATTCGCATAATTGCCGTGACAGTTTTCTAACGATTACCGCGTCCAGCCACAGACTCGGGGAGAGGGCCATTCCTGGAACTACACCATGTAGAGTTCTCATTGAACAAGATGTCCAACCACGAGCGGAGAGGAAAAACGGAGAAGGCGGATATATATTTAAATGCAGGCAAAATCCTGTGACACAGACGTTACTTCCTGGCTCAAATCAAAATTTTAAACAGTTTACTTCCTTCATGTCTTCTCAAGAGTTTCACGCACCAAACTTTCAGTGTCATGACTAATAGCGGCTCTTGCCGAGGCGCACACTCTTAAAACCCTCTCCAGCCTCCGTGATGTGCAGCGCCTTCCTTATTACGGGATGCATTATGCCAGACGCGCCCGCGCGGTGATGGGACATGGCAACCCTGCTGTGAGAATGCCTATCAGCGCTTCTTTTAAGGCCCTTTCTCAATTGTCAGCAAAGTATTTTTTAAGGTTAAAAGGTGTAAAATTATTCTGAAATGCTTTTCTGACCTGTCGCCTATCATGGCAAAGAGCTAGAGTTCATTTTTTTTCTCTAAAATTGTATTTTTTGAAATGCAGTAATATTATAAGAATAAGCTTTCTATGAGGAAAATAGTCCTCTGAAATGTTCATGATATTTTTTTGCATGCCTTCTGCTCCGATGACTGCAATATTAATCACTGTTTCATGCTTAGATTTTTTTTTTCCGATGCAATTTTTCTTCTCTCAAGCCTCGGTGGCTGCAGAGAAATTAATATAAATGCCGCTACGTTTCTGCGTCTGCTTCTTTTCTCTCTGCTTTTTTACCCCCCGTCCCTGTTTCCGTGGTTGCTTCATATTCCATCAACGTCAAGTCAGATCTGTCGCTGGCCCGAGGTCCAGCCTGGTTATGTGGAGGCGGGGGCCACACGCTGGCGTTGATGGAAACCAGCTGAAGGTGTGGAGCCTCTTGGTCTCCTGCCTTCCTGGCCCCAGGCTTGCCCACCAGCAAAGGGCCTGCCAGTCGTCCCAGGCCGGCCAGCCTGTCGTTCCCCACTCCAGTCTGTGAGGCCCCCTTTTCTACAGTGTGGACTCACCGCCCATCCTGACCATTTCCATTCCAGTAAAATGACTGGTAGATTTTGAAATCTGGGTTCTGCAAGGCCTGCAGGGAGCTTCCCAGGGACAGAAAAAGCCCTGAGAGTCTCCCCTGGGGACGACGGAGGCCCACGCGGAGCACTGGGGGGCAAAGAGGGAAGCGCGAGGGGGGTCAGCCTGCGCTGAGCCCGCCTCCCAGGGCTGCTCCCATCCCTCAGGGAGCCCCCGGCGTCCGTGCCCGGCCCCGTGCAGGCTGTCTCTCACCGCCAGGGCCCAGGTTCAGTCCCTGGGCGGGGAACTCATCCCTCAGCGAGCCCCCGGCATCCGCCCCCAGCCCCGTGCAGGCTGTCTCTCACCGCCGGGACCCAGGTTCAGTCCCTGGGTGGGGAACTGAGGTCCCACAAGCCACGCTGCACAGCCAAAAAAAAAAAAAAAGCTGGTTGAAAAACAACATTTTTCACATGATCAATAATTGAAAACAAACTTGCATTGACCTGAGAGAATAAAGACTTGACTGTGCTCCTCTCCTCTGTGTGGGAAACGGCGGAGCAGGCAGGCAAACGGTGGAAAAGAGGTTCCCAAAGGCAGGGCCAGGTGGGGAACACAGTTCTGAATTTTATGATGTCTGACGAGCTGATCAGAGCATTAACATTTGCGCTTTGCTACCATTTCTTATCATTTGAAACAAATGCTCACGTCGGTCCCTGATTTTGTGTCCTTGACGGTGCATTTTCTTTCCTGAGAAAGCCGGCTCTTAGCTCCTGATGACCCCACTGACATGCATCAAGTTTACACCAAACGTGCTCTAGAGCGACCCACAGCTCCCTTCCACCCGACCTGCTGTAACAGACGAGGTTCTTCTCTGCACTAACGTGGGGTCGTCTCCTGAGGGGTCAGCACCCACACGCCCGGCCACAGCTCTGGAGGAAAGCAAACTGATAGGATTCTGTGTGTCTGGCAGACACGAGGGGCCAGGTGTTGCCGACGTAAAGAGCTCTCAGCATCCTGCGTCTTCCTTCTGCACACCACGTCACCTCCGTAAGTCAAGGGCTTCCAGCGCCCGGGTCCACTTTTGAGTGCGTGTCCCCATGCACTGAGCTGGGTGTCGGGTGCGGCGGCGTCTGCCTCACACACATCGGGCTCGTGCACTTCTAACCCTGGTTACCACGTGGCCCCTGGCACTCTGGGGCTTGGAAGACCATCCTGACGGACAACAGAGTCTTCAAGCCCCGAGACGGAACGCGGACACGTTTCCCTGTTCATACGTAGGTAAGCGGGAGACGTGGACAGACTCATCCCCAGTGGTCACTTTTGACCACGAAATCTTGCTAGAGAGCATCTCACGGCTCTTCTGGTCTTCAGAGGCACTCCTGGACACGTGGCCTCAGGACGAACCATTCTCCACGCCAGAGAATACTTACAGTGGATGAGGACGGGAGATAGCATGTTCATCTTAATGTCAGAAGAGAAAGGGTGGACTGAGACAGCCGCAGTCCACCAGTGGCGGGGAGTTCCGTGCCCCACGTCCTCACCAGCCCTGCCTCGAACTCAACTCGCTGACCTTAGTGCGCTGCCCGCTGCCCTCAGTCAAGCGCCCTTCCCCATTTCCTGCCATCAGATTTGCTTGCTTGCAACAGCTCTATTTTTTGCTCATTTTATTGTCTTTTGACCTCTTTCTTACTGACATGTAAGACTTCTGTTTTGGAGCAGGAAATGGCAACCCACCTGGCGTTCTTGCCTGGAGAATCCCACGGATGGGGTTCTTGGCAGGCTACGCTCCACGGTCACAAGAGCTGGACACAGTTTAGGGACTAAACCACGGCTCCTTATTTGAGATGACTCATCTGCTGTTCTGCTTGTGCTGCAAACATCTTCTCCTGCTTTCTGGCCTGTGGTTTTGTCTTCTTTGGTAACTTTTGACTAAAAACAACTTTTTTCTGTATAAATTTTTTAAATTTATTTTTAATTGGGGGAAATTGCTTTACAATTTTGTGTTGGTTTCTACTGTACAACAATGCAAATCAGCATAATTATACACATATTGCCTCCCTCCCCTCTCCCCGTCCCACCTTCTAGAACATCATAGAGCTCCAGCCTGGCTCCCTGAGTTATACAGCAGCTTCTCACCAGCTATCTATTTTACACATAAAAAGTGAAAGTCACTCAGTTGCGTCCGACTCTTTGCAACCCCATGGACTCTATAGTAAAATTCTCCAGGCCAGAATACTGGAGTGGGTAGCCTTTCCCTTCTCCAGAGGATCTTCCCAACCCAGGGATCAAACCCAGGTCTCACGATTGCAGGCAGAATCTTTACCAGCTGAGCCACAAGGGAAGCCCTTTTTTTTTTTTTTTTTACACATGGTGGTGTTAGAAAGAACTTCTTAAATTGAATGGAGATATTTCCAAGACAGTGCTGAGTGGATGTGTGGACCCTGGTCCCAGGGTGAGGTCCCCTGCTCTGGAGTGAGTGATGTCTCTCTGATTCTGCTCCTGAAAGTGGCTCTGATTCACTCTTGTTCCTTCTAAAAGCTTCCTCCTTCTCCTTCAGCCCCATGGGCCGTATTCAGTTCAGACATCAGAGATACAAACTCCGTCCCAGTCTCCTTGTTTACAGGTGGGGAGCGGGGGCAGAAGTCATCTCGTCCCTAAAATCACTGCCTCTTTCAGCCCTGGCTGGTGGCTCCGCGGGCTGTAAAGTGCACAGAAGTTAAGTTCGTTTTTATTCATTTGATTTCTCTGTGCTGCAGGTGCTAAGAGCTGCGCCCTCGGTTCTTATCCACAACTTCCTCGTAGATTTCCTCTATTTTTGCTATTTTGCCCGTTTTTCTCTCTGCTGGCCTGCCGGCGGGGGGAGCCCCATCCCGGCCTCTATGCACACTGGAGCAGCCGCTGACGGGGCGGTCCCCTCACAGTTTAGTACACTGAGCAGGGACCCGGGTGTGAGCTCAGTCTGACGTGAAGCAGCCTCAGCACTTCGCAGCCCTTCCGAGTTCACTTTTCCCTGTGAGGAGTGGAGGGGCAGTGACCTTCTCCGATCTTATAAGCCCATGAATTTGTGGACTCTCCCATTAATTCTGCTTGTAAAGTAGCCAGATCTCTGAGCTAGGCCCCATGTTGTAATGCTTTGCCAAATGCGGACGCGTCGGCTGCTCTGGGCTTGGTGGTGTCTCCCTGCAAAGAAGAGATGCTGAAGTCCCTCTCCTCAGGGGCACCGTGGACGTGACCTTATTTGGAAATAGGTCAAGTTCAGGTGAGCTCACAGTGGATTAAACGGATTCTAAATCTAATCCCTGGTGCCCACAGGGAGGATGCCCGTGAGGACACCACGACCAGCCACCCAGGGAGAGACCCGAGCAACCCGAGACAGCGGCGGAGGGGTGCCGCTGACAGGCGAGGAGCACAGGGTCCCCGGGAGCCGCCAGGGGCTGGGAGAGGCCAGGACGCACCCCAGGCCCGGCGGAGGGAGCCCGGCCACGCCCACACCTGGCTGACTCCTGGCCTCCACACGCCCGCTATTTCACGCATCTCGGCGTTTTGTTACTGCCTCATGCCAACCAGCACCGAGGCCCAGCCTCCGGTCCAACAGCCTGCTCTGGAGCCGCACACCTGGCGCGGGTGAGCCGAGGGCCGGGGAACCGGAGGCGTTTCTTTCCCCCGAGGCCCCATCCATCCTCACGCGGGTCCCCGTCTTTTCAGCCTTCACTAAGTTTCCTTTCTTCTCGACACCTCACTACAACGACAGTGCCGCGCGTGGAAGGATCTTTTTAAATAGGCTTTTTTTTTTTTTAAGATTCACAGTAAAACTGAATGGAATGCACAGAGATTTCTGCACGTGAGTAAGATGTAGTCTAAGCGCACATATCTTCATCAACAAGGAGAGTGCACTCCAAGCCTCCCTGCTGGCTCAGACGCTGAAGAATCCACCTGCCAGTGCAGGAGACACACGTTCGATCCCTGGGCCGCAAAGATGCCCTGGAGCAGGAAGTGGCAGCCCACTCCGGCATTCCTGCCTGGAGCACCCCATGGACGGAGGAGCCTGGCAGGCTACAGTCCACGGGGTTGCAAAGAGTCGGACACAACTTAGCAACTAAACCACCACCCGCATGTGCAAATGTCTTCGTCACTGAGGAAAACACACTACAGATTAAATGACCTTGTGGGCTGGGAGGCCACTTCCTCAGTTTCTCCACATGTAAAGTGAGTGGCGAAACCACTTCGGATTGAAATGCTGACTCTGCTGTCACCCTCTTGGACACAAACTGTCCAGTTTAAGCCACAGCGAAGAAGTTCTCCTGATAAAGTCAACAGACATCTTCTTCAAGAACCACGGGGACTGGGTTCTAAGCCCTCTGTGCAAACAGCCCCTAACAAGCATGGCCTTTGGCACCTAAACACTCAGCCCCTGACGGTGGGTAGAGGTCAGACGGAGATTGGAGCATTGGCATGTGGCTGGCACTCAGTGAGGACCCTCTAAGGGAAGGACTCCATAACTTTGGACCACACAAAGACCAGAAGGACGGTAAGGTATATATTTTTTCTGCTAACCATCTTTTCTGATTTACAGATTTGTACTTCTCTTCTTTAAATGGTCAAGTTATTCTTGATGTGTAAAGACTAACAATGTCTTTTACTTGGAATAATCCCATTTTGGATTAGAGAATTAATGTTCTCCTGGTATTTGTATCAGTTCAGTTCAGTCGCTCAGTCGTGTCTGACTCTTTGCGACCCCATGGACTGCAGCACGCCAGGCCTCCCTGTCCACCACCAACTCCCAGAGTTTACTCAAACTCATGTCCATCGAGTCAGTGATGCCTTCCAACCATCCCATCCTCTGTCATACCCTTCTCCTCCTGCCTTAAATCTTTCCCAGCATCAGGATCTTTTCAAATGAGTCAGCTCTTCAAATCAGGTGGCCAAAGTACTGGAGTTTCAGCTTCAGCATCAGTCCTTCCAATGAACGTTCAGGACTGATTTCCTTTAGAATTGACTGGTTGGATCTCCTTGCAGTCCAAGGGACTCTAAAAAGTCTCCTCCAACACAACAGTTCAAAAGCATCAATTCTTTGGTGCTCAGCTTTCTTCACAGTCCAACTGAGAGTTGGTCATCCATACATGACCACTGGAAAAACCATAGCCTTGACTAGACGGACCTTTGTTGGCAAAGTAATTTCTCTGCTTTTCAACATGCTGTCTAGGTTGGTCATAAGTTTTCTCCCAAGGAGCAAGCATCTTTTAATTTCATAGCTGTAATCAACATCCGCAGTAATCTTGGAGCCCCCAAAAATAAAGTCTGTATGTTTTCCCCATCTATTTTCATGAAGTGATAGGACCAGATGCCATGATCTTAGTTTTCTGAATGTTGAGCTTTAAGTCAACTTTTTCACTCTCCTCTTTCACTTTCATCAAGAGGCTCTTTAGTTCTTCACTTTCTGCCAAAAGAGTGGTGTCACAAATGTATAGAAAGGACTTTTGGACTCTATGAGAGAGGGAGAGGGTGGGATGATTTGGGAGAATGGCATTGAAACAAGTAAACTATCATGTAAGAACGAAGCACAAAAAAAAAAAAAGGGGGGGGG
>SJYH01006903.1:59560-72768 GCA_006408735.1 Sylvicapra grimmia | reverse complement strand
CGCCCCCTGCCCTGCGCCCCGAGCGGACCGGGCCGCCCCCTGCCCTGCGCCCCGAGCGGACCGGGCCGCCCCCTGCCCTGCGTCCCGAGCGGACCGGGTCGCCCCCTGCCCTGCGTCCCGAGCGGACCGGGTCGCCCCCTGCCCTGCGTCCTGAGCGGGTGCCCGTTAGGCGCTCCCTGAGTGAGCGGATGACTCGGCCCATCAGTCCTCCTGCACCTCAGGAGTATGCAAGGCTTCAGCAACCTCCCAGATTCCACGTGGAGGCTTCTGCTGAATCATGAAGACGCCGTAAGCGACGCCCGCTATTCCCCCTTCACCTTTAAGTCTCTCATGTCCAGTGGGAGACCTTCTCCTCACCGGTGACGCCACCCGGGACTCTCGCGTGCTATTTTGCTCAAAAAGGATGAGAATGAAGCAGCTGGGGGCAGAAGGTGATGACTCTTCTGGAAATTCTTATTTGTGGAGAAAGTCTCGCATCTTCCGGGCAAAACATCAGTCTAGGGTGAAAGGAGTGCAGAGTCCAGGAGGGGCTGGAGAGCTGTTTTGAGCGCGGGATGCAAACTGTCCGTGTTGTTAAATAACGAATTAAAACAGAAAGGTTTAAGTCTCCTCGATTTCCTTCTCCTCTAAATCGTTCATTACTCTGGGGTGTTTTAACTAATGTTTTCCCCATTTGACATTTGGACCCACTCGACTTTTAAAAAGCCACAAATTGTCCCTTAATAACAGCACAAATTATGTCAGCTGTTGACTATCACAGCATTTTTTAGCACTTTATCTTTTCCACGTTACAGTGCAATCATTTTCATTAACCATTCCTCTATCCAAACAAAGTGCCCATTTAGCATAATAATAAAGCAATTTCCTGTTCAGTGATGTTGACTGAGTCCATGGAAGTGACACTTGGTGGCTAAAGTCACAGAGCAGAAAAGCACCAAGGTTCAGGAGAACCATCTCCCTAGCGCGGCCTGGGCTCCAAGGGGCCACTCCCCCTGCCCAGCATCACGCGGCTTGGGCACTGACCCCCCAACTGCAGGCGATGGGGAGCAGCTGACCCCGGCGCCCTCAGCCTCACTGGTTTTGCCGGGAAACTGAATTTGTTGAGCCGGGCCTCCTCTGTCTCCCTCCTCACTCCCAAGTGCATTCCCAGGGGCCACGCCTTAAACGCTGTTCACTGCATCCTTGGAAATTGACCTCAGATCCCCCGGAGCAGATGAAAAGGAGGAGAGGATTCTTATTTTAAGAGAAGAAAAACAAGCAGAAAAATGTGATCATTCAGAAGAGGGAATCTGTTAAGGACCAGTCATCCCAGCGGTGTTTGTGACCCGCTTCCTGTGCCTGGAGACACTCTCCATGGACATGTTGGTGGTGCCAGACCCTCACCACAAGCCCCGCTGAGTACCAGCGTCACCGGGGCCTCAACCACTGCCCACAACCAGGAACAGCCCCTTGGCACACCCACCAAAACGCCATCTTCATCAGCTTTGACAAACCTCTTTGCAACCAGCAGTTCCCGAAACGGCACTTGCGATGTAATCCTTCAATTCTTAGTCCCACACGGTGGACGTTGGTACCATCGCACAGATGGGAAATAGAGGGCGAACTCTGTGCCAGTCAGGGTGCTCCAGGGGATCCTGCTGATAAACAAGCAAGCTTAAGCAAATAAGCAAGAGAACAGAGACATCCGGGTGCACCTACGTGCATCTGCACACATTTCTTTCTCTATTTAAAGTTTTATCTCAGTGATCCTGTCGGGGGCTGGCAAACCTGAGACCCACAGAGCAGACCACAGGTGGGAACTTTAGGGGACTTGATGTCACAGGGCTTTCTTGAGGCAGAATTTCCCCTCCTCTAAGGAAACTGACCAGGGGAAGCCCAGCCGAGTGAAGAAGGCTGACTGTGGGTGTTAACACGTCCGCAAACACCTCCTAGTGAAGTGCAGGGGTTTGACAGAGTACCTGGGCACCACCTGGGCACTGCGGCTGGCCGAGCGGCCACCCACGCTCTCACCACCAGGGCTCTGCCCAGGCTCAGCAGGACCCGCGCAGCAGGGTGGACTCAGGGGCCTGGCCCGGTGCGTGAAGAAGCAGCAGAGCTCGGACCCAGAAAGAGATGTCCTCCCAACAGCACAGGACCCACCTGAGCCGACTGAAGGGGGACCTCAGGGGGCCAGGGTTGCGGGTCTGCCCTTAAGTACCGGGAACCTGGGGTGCCACTGTGAGCCTCTTTCGGTCACATTCCTGCAGCCCCGACGGCACCAGGCATGGCCCTGGGGAAAGTTTTGCCTCTGGCCCAGTTGATGCAATTAAACAAGCCAGCATCCAGGCAACATCAGAAATTACCAGAAAGAGTCAGGTAGGGTGGGAGCAGCCGCTGATTCAAGCCCCAGATGCCCCAACTGAGCATGCAGAGCGAAGCAGATGGGGCGGCCGGAGCTGCTGGCAGGACCAACCTCCCGAAGCCAGGGAAGATCCAGAGACTGCAGGGCACCCTCCTGCCCATCAGAACGACCGCCTCCTGCCTCCTTCCCCAAACAGTTCATCTTCAATGCCAGCCTTCATCTCCCTGCATCTCTGGATAGGCAGGTCTGGGCAGTGAGACGGGTGACGGAGGGGGGAGACAGGAGAGGGGGAGACAGGAGAGGGGGAGACAGGAGAGGGGAGACAGGAGAGGGGAGACAGGAGAGGGTGACAGGAGAGGAGGTGGAAGGAGGGGGTGACGGGAGAGGGTGTAGTGATTTTCTTTCTCCCTTCCTTCCTTTTTGTTTTTTAGAAATGGAATTTTAGAACAGCCAGCAACTAAGGCAAACCCCGAGGATAACGGTCAACCATCTGCGCAGTGCAGGGCTCGGGGGAGGACGCAGCCGGCCTGTGATCTCTGTGACGCAGCCTAAACGGGGCGCCTTGGCCGGGTTAACCGGCTCCTCGGAAGCGCGGTCATCGGGCACCGGGGCCCTTGCTCGGCTCGCGCCCCCAGCCTGCGACCCTCGGGCCCCGCGGCGGTCAGCGCTGCCGCAGGAATGCCACCCTCCCGCCGCGGCCCCTGCTCCCCGCGCCCGGCCCGGTGAGGGGCCTCTGGTCCTGGGACGCTGGTCCCTGTGGAGGCCGCGGGCTGGGAGCCGGGGGCACCCGGGTCGGAACAGCCCTGGGCCGCCCGTGGGCCGCCCCTCGCCTGCCGGTCTCACCGCCAGCGGGGATGCGCTCCTGCTCCCGCCCGCCGGCTGAGGGGGCCCCGCGGCTGGGCCTCGGGCCGCCGAGCGGCCACGCGTGGGTGCGTCCACCCCGCCGGCCTTTCCTCAGCGCCCGCTTCACGTGGGAGGCGCGCGCGTGTGCACATGGCGCCCGCCCTGGAGGAGGCTCCGCAGCACCTCAGGTGCTATGAGACGATGAGCCGGGCACCCCCGCCTGCTTCCACCCCCGGCTGGGTCTCGTCCCAGTGGCCGGGTGGCGTTCACCGCCTGATACACGTGAGCCTGGTTAAGCAGGAGTTACCACTCTTCCTTCTGGACCCCCACCCTCTCCAGCCCCTAAACTGCCCCCCAGAGGCCCCTGAGGCTCAGCAGGCAGACAGTGCCCTTCCCTGCGCTGTTCTGGGCCTGACCACCTCCGCCCCACCTGGACACAGCGGTCTGCACCTGAAACCCAGGCCCCATCGGCCTGGGAGGAAACACAGCTCCTGTCTATGTGTCTAGGGAACGCTGAGTCAAGGCCTGGGAGAAACCACTTTCTTGAAAAGTTCTAGATGCTTAAAAAGTAAACTAGACCCACGCTGTTGTTTTTAGTCATGGGGTCACCAAGAGTCGTGTCTGACTCTTTGCAACCCCATGGACTGCAGCACACCAGGCCTCCCTGTCCGTCATCAACTCCCAGAGTTCACTCAAACGCATGTCCATTTGGTCAGTGATGCCATCCAACCATCTCCTCTATTGTCCCCTTCTCCTCCCGCCTTCAGTCTTTCCCAGCATCAGGGTCTTTTCCAGTGAGTCACCTCTTCACATCAGGCGGCCAAAGGATTGGAGTTTCAGCTTCAGCATCAGTCCTTCCAGTGAATATTCAGGTTGACTTCCTTTAGGTGATGATTTTGTTGGCGATGTTGAGAGATCACCGTCTGTAACCTCCCCGCCCAGCCAGCGAGCCGTGGGCAGGTGCCACCCCAGCCGACCTCAGAGTGGCTCCAGGATCTGCCCTGTGTTCTCAGGCCCAGGATTCCTCTCCCGTGCCAAGCGTGTGAGCCACCAAAGGTCTGTTCCCAACAGCTTCACAGCGCTCACAGCAGCTGTGCTTTGCTTGTAACGTGGAGCAGACTCGCCCTGGACACGGGAAACATTTTTCCATGTGCGCTGACACGTGATTTCAGGGGCCTCATCTCTGCAGGCCTAGATGCCTAGATGTTGTAAAAGCACAGTATCAGTACAGACAAGAATCATGTCCCTCCACACACAACATCCCAGCAAGCGCGGTCCGTGTCAGCGCCTGGCAGGGACCCGGTGAAAATTCCCAGAGAAGGTGACATTCTCAGCTCTGCTCCAGAGGAGCCTCTTGATGCTGCAGAAGGGAGGAAACCAGCGTGTTCAGGGTCTGTGAGCCTGGCGAGCCTCGTGGGCATCGGGAACCTAAGGTCTCGACACCGTCTGATGAGTCAGGAGGGCCAAGGGCTCTGAGAATGAAGTCCTCGGAAGCCTGAGCCCCCATCTCCAGCCCCCAAGGCCACAAGAGATCGAGAGACTGTCTGCCTTCTGTCTGTGGCCGAGGGCAGTGAGGAGGTGCCGTCCGTGCTCGGGGAAGGGCCTGTGTGGCAAACACCCCATAGTGAGTAGAGAGCTAGCCAGGTGTGAGGAAGCCCTAACCCATCACCTAACCCTGGACAGCAGCTTCCCAGGTGGCGCTCGTGGTAAAGAATCTGCCTGCCAGAGCAGGAGATGTAAGAGACCTGGGCTCGATCCCTGGGTCAGGAAGATCCCCTGGAGGAGGGAATGGCAGCCCACTCCAGTATTCTTTCCTGGAGAATCCCATGGACAGAGGAGCCTGGCGGGCTACAGTCCGTGGGGTCACAGAGAGTCAGACACAACTGAAGCGACTTAGCATGCACGCGTGCATTCCCGGAAAAGTGGCCAAGGGCTAACCCACACCCCTGAGCTTTCAGGTGTCCAAGCAGAGTCCAAAGCCCCAGGCCCCTCTGGCTGGCAGGCTGGACCCTCTCCAACGGTCTTTCCACTCACCCGAGGTTCCCGCACTCACCCTCCTGCGCCTCCACCCAGGACTATCTTAGGGTTTAGGGGGAGTGACTCAGGGAGGAGAGAAGGAGAGAGAAGCGCTGACCACCCCCGGGAGAGGAGCTGTGTGTCTGCCTGACTCCAACCCCACAGCCACCTGCTTGTCCAGGCAGGTGAGGTGGGGTGGCTCACGGCCCTGCCATCCTGAGACCTGAGGCCCCAAGCCAGGTCCAGGGGAGAGTTTTCTCCTGCAAGATGGCCCCCGGACACTCAGTTAGGATTGGGATAAGAACCACACTCTTCATTCCCTGAGTAAATTGGCAATTTCTAAGAATAAGAAAAAATAAAACTTCAATAAGAAGAGAGGTCAATTTTGTAAATTGACAAATTGACAAATTACCTATAAAGGAAAGATATTCAGGCTGGCGCTTGATTTTTTTCAACCACAGCACCAAATGCAAAATGGCAATAAAGTTGTATTTCAGAGGTACAGGTAGAGGATGGTGAACTTTATGATTAGCCAATTATGGTTTAGATGTTAGGACAAATAAGTCTGTATTTAGATGGGCTGCTGCTGCTGCTGCTAAGTCACTTCAGTCGTGTCCAACTCTGTGTGACCCCACAGATGGCAGCCCACTGGGCTCTGCCATCCCTGGGATTGTCCAGGCAAGAACACTGGAGTGGGTTGCCATTTCCTTCTCCAATGCNTGGAGCAGACTCGCCCTGGACACGGGAAACATTTTTCCATGTGCGCTGACACGTGATTTCAGGGGCCTCATCTCTGCAGGCCTAGATGCCTAGATGTTGTAAAAGCACAGTATCAGTACAGACAAGAATCATGTCCCTCCACACACAACATCCCAGCAAGCGCGGTCCGTGTCAGCGCCTGGCAGGGACCCGGTGAAAATTCCCAGAGAAGGTGACATTCTCAGCTCTGCTCCAGAGGAGCCTCTTGATGCTGCAGAAGGGAGGAAACCAGCGTGTTCAGGGTCTGTGAGCCTGGCGAGCCTCGTGGGCGTCGGGAACCTAAGGTCTCGACACCGTCTGATGAGTCAGGAGGGCCAAGGGCTCTGAGAATGAAGTCCTCGGAAGCCTGAGCCCCCATCTCCAGCCCCCAAGGCCACAAGAGATCGAGAGACTGTCTGCCTTCTGTCTGTGGCCGAGGGCAGTGAGGAGGTGCCGTCCGTGCTCGGGGAAGGGCCTGTGTGGCAAACACCCCATAGTGAGTAGAGAGCTAGCCAGGTGTGAGGAAGCCCTAACCCATCACCTAACCCTGGACAGCAGCTTCCCAGGTGGCGCTCGTGGTAAAGAATCTGCCTGCCAGAGCAGGAGATGTAAGAGACCTGGGCTCGATCCCTGGGTCAGGAAGATCCCCTGGAGGAGGGAATGGCAGCCCACTCCAGTATTCTTTCCTGGAGAATCCCATGGACAGAGGAGCCTGGCGGGCTACAGTCCGTGGGGTCACAGAGAGTCAGACACAACTGAAGCGACTTAGCATGCACGCGTGCATTCCCGGAAAAGTGGCCAAGGGCTAACCCACACCCCTGAGCTTTCAGGTGTCCAAGCAGAGTCCAAAGCCCCAGGCCCCTCTGGCTGGCAGGCTGGACCCTCTCCAACGGTCTTTCCACTCACCCGAGGTTCCCGCACTCACCCTCCTGCGCCTCCACCCAGGACTATCTTAGGGTTTAGGGGGAGTGACTCAGGGAGGAGAGAAGGAGAGAGAAGCGCTGACCACCCCCGGGAGAGGAGCTGTGTGTCTGCCTGACTCCAACCCCACAGCCACCTGCTTGTCCAGGCAGGTGAGGTGGGGTGGCTCACGGCCCTGCCATCCTGAGACCTGAGGCCCCAAGCCAGGTCCAGGGGAGAGTTTTCTCCTGCAAGATGGCCCCCGGACACTCAGTTAGGATTGGGATAAGAACCACACTCTTCATTCCCTGAGTAAATTGGCAATTTCTAAGAATAAGAAAAAATAAAACTTCAATAAGAAGAGAGGTCAATTTTGTAAATTGACAAATTGACAAATTACCTATAAAGGAAAGATATTCAGGCTGGCGCTTGATTTTTTTCAACCACAGCACCAAATGCAAAATGGCAATAAAGTTGTATTTCAGAGGTACAGGTAGAGGATGGTGAACTTTATGATTAGCCAATTATGGTTTAGATGTTAGGACAAATAAGTCTGTATTTAGATGGGCTGCTGCTGCTGCTGCTAAGTCACTTCAGTCGGGTCCAACTCTGTGTGACCCCACAGATGGCAGCCCACTGGGCTCTGCCATCCCTGGGATTGTCCAGGCAAGAACACTGGAGTGGGTTGCCATTTCCTTCTCCAATGCATGAAAGTGAAAAGTGAAAGGGAAATTGCTCAGTCATGTCTGACTCAGCGATCCCATGGACTGCAGCCTATCAGGCTCCTCCGTCCATGGGAGTTTCCAGGCAAGAGTACTGGAGTGGGATGCCATTGCCTTCTCCTATTTAGATGGGCAAGAACTCAGAAATCATAAACTCACTTCTAAATAATTACTCGAGCAGGCACTTCATACAAGTGAAAAATGGATTAGTAAAGGAACTTTGCATGAAATGCAGAAAAATGTGATGTTGAACAAACAGCAAAAGTTATCAGGTCTAAACATCCATCGATGATGTAGAGCTGATGCAACAGTTAAGCCCAAGGTTTTGAACACATTTCATATGTTTTGTCTGGTTTTTTAGTTGTTGGGGCTAGAAAGCAAATTCAGCTCCTATTTCTCCACCTTGACTAGATGCAGATTTCAACTCATTGTTCTTATCAATTAAGATTTCTAAATGTTTCTGGTAGGAGAAATGCCATTTGGTTTTTCACATCGATACACACTGCTCAACGTTGGCAGATGTCCTACGGATTCGAGAAGAGGTTCCAAGTGCTCCGGGGGTGAGGTCCATCTACAGTCTAGTCATCAGGATGGTGACAGTTGGTGTTTTCTTCTCAGTGTTTACATTTCCTACTTTTTCTTGTCTTTTGTGTTAATTCAGTGTTGAACAGAAATGGTGATAGCCGGCATTCTGGACTTGATCTTGACTTTTGTGAGAAAAATTCTAAAATGTTTTACTATTAGCAATGAGTTTTGTTGTAGTTTAGAGTTTTTCTGTCTTTTTTTCTTCTTTTTTTTTTTTGCTGTTATTTGAGAGATTCATCCACTTAAACATAATTTCTATTTTAACAAGATTTTTGTGACAAATGTATATTGAATTTTATCAAATGTCTCTGCAAGTTTTAAGATCACATGGCTTTTCTTAATCTGGAAGGACTCTAAACTAAACACATAGGATTTTCTGATGTTGAACCAACTCCAGAGAAACGCCCTTGGGTGGGGCCTTTGTCGTGTTTAACATGTCCAGCCTGGGGTTTTGCTCCGGGCCTGTGCCCTGTGCAAATGTGCGAATGCATGTGTGCACACTCAGCCGTCCAGGCGTGGCCGACTCTCGGCGACCCCAGGGACTGTAGCCCACCAGGGTCCTCCGTCCATGGGATTCCGCAGGCAAGAATACTAGAGGGGGTTACCATTCCCTTCTCCAGGGGATCCTCCCAACCCAGGAGTCAAACCCACGTCTCTTGCGTCTGCTGCATTAGCACCACCTGGGCAGCGTGAGTACAAAGTCAGCCTGTAATTTCCACAGGGGATCCTGCCTCTTCACCCCACTGAAATGTGAACATTTTTGGAGCCCAGTCACTCGGAGACGTGTGGTCTTCCTTATCCTCAGCACAGTACATGACCAACATCCGTTGCTTTTTAGCCACGAAGCAGACATCTCTCACAAACAAAACAGAGAGGAAAACTACGGGAAGACAGAGGGGGTCACGACTGGGGAAGACAGAGCGGGTCATGACCGGGCCGCACCGACGATGCGCATCCACGGGAGGCAGCGGCGGGGGGCGTCCGGCAGGGGTGGAGGCAGGGCCCTGCGGAGACAGGGAGGAGCAGACTCCAGCTGTGCCCTGCCTCCGCGGGGCACCGAGACCTGGCTGCCATCAGCTGAGAGACCTTCAAGCGCCTCTCTGCTGTCCACGAAGAACCCAAGTCCGTGTAGCGGCTCCCGCACACTTTCACGACAGTCGACCTGAGCACGTCACGCTCGACAACCATACGCGCCCCGCAGAGGTTCTGGCCGGGGCGCCTGTCCCCCGCTCCCGCAGGGCATCGGGGGGCGCGTCTCTGCTCCGGCCGGGCCCAGGTTTCTTATCTGCGGGCACAGAGCCCCTGGCTCCTCCTGGGCACACGCTCATCTTGTCGTAAGCCGGTCTGTGCGAGGGGCCGGCTTCCCCAAGTCGGACACCTGGCTCCCATCCGTGTAAAGCCCTGGCCTCGGCGTCCGCAGGGCCTCCAGGTTCACGCGGAGCCCTGCGACGCATCAGTGACTACCGAAGCTCCCCTCAGGTCTGCAGAAATGCTTCTGGACGTGTTCGGGGCACACAGGGAGCCCTCTGCGCTTCCTGGACGAGAGTCTATGCGGGGCGACGAGGATGGTGGTGACGCCAACCTGCCTGATCTCAGCACGAGCTGGACGCTGCACTGAGACCACGTGCACCTCGTCGCTGCTCACAGCCCCTGGAGGCCTCAGTTTACCAATGAGAGTGCCGGCTCCCGGAGCTCGCGGAGGGGCGTTTGCTTGAACAGACGCAGCCTTGGTCGCCCAGGGCCCCCCTTTCGCGCCCTCTCACCCCAAGCCCTCCTGACGGGCTCGAGGGCTGCTGCGAAGGTGCCGGGCGCGGCTGCAGGGGCGGCCGGCCTGGAGGAGGAGACGCTCGGTCCCCTCCGAGCCCCTCCTTCAGGGGCTGCTCTGACCCCCCCAGCAACCGACCTCCCGCCGTGTCCTGCAGGCGCCCTCCCCCCGGAGCGGGGAAGGCTCCCTTCAGCCACAGGCACGTCTGGGGAAGGGCCCGGCTGTGTGCCCCCGACGGGCCTGGGGGGCTCAGCCCACACGGTGCACCGCGGGCCGAGCTCTACCACCGCTGGACCAGAGGGAGGGGAGTGGAGAGCTCTGAGCCCCGTGTTTGTTCACAACTCTGTAAGATTTAGAGATTTTTACCAGCAGGTGGTGGAAATGCCCCTCAACTCGACACGGGTGGAAATTAACTAAAGAACGTGCCCCGGGCCGGCGGGCCCACAGGGCAGCGGGTCAGGGCCACACGCCACCCAGCCCACCGCACGGTCCTGCCCTGCAGAGCCCGCGGCCCACCCAGCGCCTGCGGCCCCCGGCGCACGGCTTTCTCCCGCGACGCGGGCGCGCTCGGGACAACCCCGCCGCGGACCAAAGGCCCTCCCGCAGGAGCGAGCGGCGCCTCTCGGAGAGGCCGGTGGAGAGTCGCTGGGAAGGACCGAGAACAAGAGGGAAAGTCAACTGCGTAACGAGGGCGCAATTTCCAGATATTCTGTCTGAGGCGGCCTCGAGACAAATATTTTTGAATTTTTAATGGAAAAATGGCATTTCTTTTCTTTATTTTATATGTATTTTTGAGTGTTAACAAATAGTTCTAGTGGTAATTAGCATCTTTGTATATTTATTGAAAACCAGCACTAAATCTGTATATTTACAGAAAAACGCCTTCGACATAGATAATAGCACAATTCCATGTTTGTGAATTGACAGTTTCCTCTAAACACAGAGTAGAAATTCAGCAATTGTCACTACAGCTGTTTGTGAAAATTTGACAATAGATAAATAATGACTAGAAATCAATCTTTTCATTAAAATGCAAGAACCAAAAAATATCTAAAGGAATTTTATTATCCCTTTAGCAAGTCCAGGCCCGTCTTTAGGAAGCTCCTACACGTCCGTCGTGGCCTTGTTTCTCTCTGTAGATGTGGAAGCGTCTCTTTCATTTCACAGACGCGCGGCGGGGGCGCGGCGGGGGCGCCCTGCCTTCCTCCGACCGTAACTCACCTTCAACATCCCCTCCTGACTTTTCCTCACTCACTGAGGCCTGGGCTGCACACACACACACACACACACACACACACACACTCTCTACACACATTCACACATACACGCACACACTCTACACACATTCACACACATGCACACACACACTGTACACACATGCACACACATGCATGCACACATTGAACACACATTCACAACACACACACACTACACACATTCATGTACACACATGCACACACATGCATGCACACATTGAATACACATTCACAACACATGCACACTACACATATTCATGCACACACACTACACATTCACACACACATGCACACACTGTACACACATGCACACACACTGTAGACACATTCACACACACACATGTACACACACTGTACACACATGCACACACACTGTAGACATATTCACATACATGTGCACACACTGTATACACATTCTCACACACACTGTACACACATTCACACACACTCACACACTCTACACACATTCACACACACACATGCACACACTGTACACACATTCACACACGCACACACTGTAGACACATTCACACACACTGCACATGCATGTACACACACATACACACACTGCACACACATTCACACACACACACTGTAGACACATGCACACACACATGCACACACACTGTACACACATTCTCACACACACACAGATGGACGTTCAGCCAAAGTGTTCACACTCCTTATTCTGTCCACTGGCCTGACCATCAGATGTGCTCCATGTATAACCCCTCCTCCCCCCCAAAAATAAAACCAAAACAACAAGCAAACACAGACCATTGGCTTACATCATAGCTGTTCATTCACTGAGAGCTCTGACTTAGACATTGTCTGCGTGGGAGAATTAGCTGTGTTGCGGGGTTTTCTCACAAGGAGGCGGGAACCACGGCTGAAGCGAAGGTGGATCAACATGAGGAGCCGCACGCTCTTGGCCGCTCTCAGCAGGTAAACGCCGCGGCCGAGCGGGCAGCAGCCGAGAAAGACCCTCTCCGATAAGCGTCAGCAGCGTCTGGGCCTGGTCCCGCTGTAGGCATGAGGGCAAAAGACAACAGAAAAAGAAGATGCTGGTTCTAAACCCACGTCCTTCCAGGGGCCGGGCCCCGGGAAGCCCCTGCTCTGGGGGTCTCTGGCATCTCTCCGTCGTTTCCATCCCACCCGCAGCACCTGTGCCCAGGCACGTGTGAGCGGACCCCACCCTGAGCCGTGGGGGGAGCCGCAGTGACCCTCGCACTGGAGGAGTGGGCTGACCCCCGTCACCAAAGCCCAAGTTGACAGACCTTCAATTTCCAGCTTCCCTTAAAGGAGAAATAGAGCATCTTCTGTTTTGGAGCTGGAGACATTTCCTGCCTCTCTCCCTTTGTACCCGTCTTAAATAGTCCAGTGGGGATGCTGCCTCTCATTTCTAAAAGAAACTTTAGAAATGTAGCAATTCTTCGGGGATCAAGTGGCAAGGCCGGGTGTGTCCCACCAGACGAGGTGCCCAGGGCACCCTCCGCGGCGTGGCTTCCGTAACCACTTGTCGGGTGAGCCGGCCAGGACCCTGGCTGTGGAATATGGTTCCCGTCTAGGTCAGCGTGTTAGGGGAGAGAAAAGCCCTTGAGTGCGTCTTCACAGAGGTCTCCCTGCTGGGCCTGGCAGGGGGGCTGTTGAAACTGTTCATCGGGAAACATCTCAGCTCAGGAGCTGTGTGAGGCCGGGTGCTGGGCTCCCGGGACAGGCGCGTGTACACACGTGGCACACAGACACGGGTGGAGAAGGACGGGGAGGAGGCCAGGTCCCCGGGGGAGCCAGGTGGCTGGTGACTCGCTTCCGGGCCTGCTTACACCTCCGCCTCCCCCGCTTTGCAAATCTTCGGTGAGACAGAGATGATTCTAAAGCTGCTTCTTCCCTGGTGGCTCCACGCATCCAGGCAAGGCTCGTGAGCCAAAGGAGTTGATGCCCCCACTCCCCTCCCCTCCCCGCCGGGCAGGGCTCTGCCGGCCCACCAGCCCACCCCGGAGCAGGGGTAAGGGCCATCCTCAGCACCACGGGCTGGTGGGAGG
>SJYH01006903.1:41539-52942 GCA_006408735.1 Sylvicapra grimmia | reverse complement strand
ATCGTATACAGGACGGGTAAAGAACAAAGTCCACCCGTGGAGCCCAGGGAACTATATTCAACATCCTGTGATAAACCATAAGGGTAAAGAATATGAACGGGCACGTACACACGGGCTTCCCGGGGGCTTGGTAGTAACGAACCCGTCTGCCAATGCAGGGGACACAAGAGACGCAGGTTTGATGACCGGGTCGGGAAGATCCCCTGGATGAGGGCGCGGCAGCCCACTCCAGTGTTCCTGCCTGGAGAATCGCCTGGACAGAGGAGCCTGGCGGCCACCGTCCACAGGGCTGTGAAGAGTGGGACACGGCTGAGCAACTAACACTTTGACACTTTCATCGTTCATCTCGAAAGCTATTAAACCTGTAGCTGGGTTACCGGGAGCAGACTTTCTATAGAGTCCCTTCTCCCACACCACAGACCATGGTTTTCTCTCTTGTTGAATGTGCATTTTTCCTGCACGTATTTTACTTAAAATTCTCAAGTTTAGGGTTCAGAACGATCAGAATCTCTGTTTCCATCCTGGCCACCTGCAAAGCATTCCTTCCTTTCTCTCTTTTAAGGTCATGAGCAGGAGCAGACGTGCAGAGCCCCTCCGCTCACGCACTTCCAGAGGCGTTAATAAGGCTCCTGGACCAAGTATTCATCCTCACCAAGAATGAAAGAATGGTATTCACTGTGCAGTTCTCATGCTAAACTGTTGATCTTCTCATCAGGAATCCCTGAAGGGAATGGGTCAACCTAGACAGTATATTAGAAAGCAGAGACATCACTTTGCCAACAAAGGTCCGTCTAGTCAAAGCTATGGTTTTTCCAGTGGTCATGTATGGATGTGAGAGTTGGACTATAAAGACAGCTGAGTGCTGAAGAATTGATGTTCTTGAACTGTGGTGTTGGAGAAGACTCTCGAGTGTCCCTTGATTGCAAGGAGATCCAACCAGTCCATCCTAAAGGAGATCAGTCCTGGGTGTTCATTGGAAGGACTGATGCTGAAGCTGAAGCTCCAATACTTTGGCCACCTGATGTGAAGAGCTGACTCATTGGAAAAGACCCTGATGCTGGGAGGGATTGTGGGCAGGAGGAGAAGGGGACGACAGAGGGTGAGATGGCTGGATGGCATCCCCGACTCAATGGACATGAGTTTGAGTGAACTCCGGGAGTTGGTGATGGACAGGGAGGCCTGGCGTGCTGCGATTCATGGGGTCGCAAAGAGTCGGACACGACTGAGCGACTGAACTGAACTGAACTGAGGGGGTCACGTTGGCGAGGTGGCCCCTGCAGGTGAGCCCTTGGGGGCCAGGGGGCGGGGTTCTGGGCAGACGTCAGCGTCCCTCAGGACAGTGTCCCCAGCAGGCCCCACACACACAGGCCCCCGGGAGCCCGCCTGCCCCTGAGCGGGCACCGTTCCCACATCCTGGGGGGAAATGAGCTCGGACGTTTGGAAACCAGGTGCCGTCGGGGCTGGGCCTCCACCAGGCTGCCCGAAGGACGCCTGAGCTCGATCATCACCTCCGGGGGCTCCAGGCCGAGACCACCCCAGGGCTGTCTGGGACCGAGGCTGTCCGCAGACCCAGGTGCCCCTGGGGACGCTGGAAGCCCATGCCCTCCGGCAGCCCAGCCGCCCTCTCATCCCTCGTCAGAGGCTGCGGGGAAACCGCTTTGCGGGAGGCAGGCGGGAGGCAATTCCCTGTGATTGATAGCACTGAATATGAAACCGCACGTACCTTACCCTGGGAGCGGGGAATCAGAGGCTCATTGTTAGTGGGGAGATGAATGGAACTTGAGATAACCTTGGCAAATGAGGCATATGTTAGCATCAGGCTTCGTCACTAAGCAGGCTATAAATTACAGGCACATTGTGAGTCCGTAAACTCTTCTAATGAATTGAACGTCGGTGGTAATTCAATGCGGGACATGCCAGCTTAACCCTTTTAAGAAATTAGCCCCAGGTCGCTACGATGCTACAAGGCAAGATGCCTGCGAAGTTAGAGTTTAATACCTCCTGAGGGAGCAAGGGCAGCGAGATAGAAGCATCTGATTAAGCGCTCCCGCAGGCGGAAAGCACAAGTTCAAGGCCCTGTGGGCAACTGTGTTATTCCACAGTTCATTCTTTCAGGAGTGTTCTCCTCCCTCGTCGTCTTCACTGCAGCCCTCGCCCCTGGAACGGTCGCGCTGACTGTTCTGTGCGCGGGGTGAGCCCGGGCGCCGTGCATTTCTGCGTGATTACTGAGCATGTGGGGCTATCTTGTGTGCTTGGGGGCCAAAGGCTCAGAGACTCTCACCAGAAACGGGGGCAGAGCTCTAAACAAAGGCACTGCGGGCAGTGTCCTGCTGCAGTGATGAAGTGGAACTTATCAATGAAAATAAGGTGCCAAGGCAGCCCCAGGCGCTGCGCAGCCTTTCCCGACAGGTGGGCCTCTGGTGACAGCCACACGGGGGCTGGGACGCGGCTTCAGAACGTGCTGTATATTGGAGTGAAAGTTGCACGTAGAAATAGCTGACAAATCGGGGTTGATCAAAAGAAAACTTTAAACTCAAATGGGAAAATTAAAGGCAATATGTCATGATTTAGCATGTGTTGACATAGTGAAAAGCCTTCTCCGTTCTTACTCAGATGGAAGTGATGCAAAGCAGCGCCCGCAGATCTGGTTACTGTACGGCAGGCACCACTCTGGCGCCAGGGTTACCAAACGGAGGATTTTAAGAGCAAACCGCCGGTCTGGGAGCCCTTTCCCTCTTACAGAACACGGTTACCTTGTCCGGTAGGTGTCCAGGGAGAGCGTGCTTTTTATTTCCCTTATCTTGGGGCCAGCACTCTGCAGCTCTGCGCCACGCGAGGAATTCCAGGCGGACTCGAGGCCTGCAGCTCTTACCTGAGCAGATCGTAACTGNAGGAGATCAGTCCTGGGTGTTCATTGGAAGGACTGATGCTGAAGCTGAAGCTCCAATACTTTGGCCACCTGATGTGAAGAGCTGACTCATTGGAAAAGACCCTGATGCTGGGAGGGATTGTGGGCAGGAGGAGAAGGGGACGACAGAGGGTGAGATGGCTGGATGGCATCCCCGACTCAATGGACATGAGTTTGAGTGAACTCCGGGAGTTGGTGATGGACAGGGAGGCCTGGCGTGCTGCGATTCATGGGGTCGCAAAGAGTCGGACACGACTGAGCGACTGAACTGAACTGAACTGAGGGGGTCACGTTGGCGAGGTGGCCCCTGCAGGTGAGCCCTTGGGGGCCAGGGGGCGGGGTTCTGGGCAGACGTCAGCGTCCCTCAGGACAGTGTCCCCAGCAGGCCCCACACACACAGGCCCCCGGGAGCCCGCCTGCCCCTGAGCGGGCACCGTTCCCACATCCTGGGGGGAAATGAGCTCGGACGTTTGGAAACCAGGTGCCGTCGGGGCTGGGCCTCCACCAGGCTGCCCGAAGGACGCCTGAGCTCGATCATCACCTCCGGGGGCTCCAGGCCGAGACCACCCCAGGGCTGTCTGGGACCGAGGCTGTCCGCAGACCCAGGTGCCCCTGGGGACGCTGGAAGCCCATGCCCTCCGGCAGCCCAGCCGCCCTCTCATCCCTCGTCAGAGGCTGCGGGGAAACCGCTTTGCGGGAGGCAGGCGGGAGGCAATTCCCTGTGATTGATAGCACTGAATATGAAACCGCACGTACCTTACCCTGGGAGCGGGGAATCAGAGGCTCATTGTTAGTGGGGAGATGAATGGAACTTGAGATAACCTTGGCAAATGAGGCATATGTTAGCATCAGGCTTCGTCACTAAGCAGGCTATAAATTACAGGCACATTGTGAGTCCGTAAACTCTTCTAATGAATTGAACGTCGGTGGTAATTCAATGCGGGACATGCCAGCTTAACCCTTTTAAGAAATTAGCCCCAGGTCGCTACGATGCTACAAGGCAAGATGCCTGCGAAGTTAGAGTTTAATACCTCCTGAGGGAGCAAGGGCAGCGAGATAGAAGCATCTGATTAAGCGCTCCCGCAGGCGGAAAGCACAAGTTCAAGGCCCTGTGGGCAACTGTGTTATTCCACAGTTCATTCTTTCAGGAGTGTTCTCCTCCCTCGTCGTCTTCACTGCAGCCCTCGCCCCTGGAACGGTCGCGCTGACTGTTCTGTGCGCGGGGTGAGCCCGGGCGCCGTGCATTTCTGCGTGATTACTGAGCATGTGGGGCTATCTTGTGTGCTTGGGGGCCAAAGGCTCAGAGACTCTCACCAGAAACGGGGGCAGAGCTCTAAACAAAGGCACTGCGGGCAGTGTCCTGCTGCAGTGATGAAGTGGAACTTATCAATGAAAATAAGGTGCCAAGGCAGCCCCAGGCGCTGCGCAGCCTTTCCCGACAGGTGGGCCTCTGGTGACAGCCACACGGGGGCTGGGACGCGGCTTCAGAACGTGCTGTATATTGGAGTGAAAGTTGCACGTAGAAATAGCTGACAAATCGGGGTTGATCAAAAGAAAACTTTAAATTCAAATGGGAAAATTAAAGGCAATATGTCATGATTTAGCATGTGTTGACATAGTGAAAAGCCTTCTCCGTTCTTACTCAGATGGAAGTGATGCAAAGCAGCGCCCGCAGATCTGGTTACTGTACGGCAGGCACCACTCTGGCGCCAGGGTTACCAAACGGAGGATTTTAAGAGCAAACCGCCGGTCTGGGAGCCCTTTCCCTCTTACAGAACACGGTTACCTTGTCCGGTAGGTGTCCAGGGAGAGCGTGCTTTTTATTTCCCTTATCTTGGGGCCAGCACTCTGCAGCTCTGCGCCACGCGAGGAATTCCAGGCGGACTCGAGGCCTGCAGCTCTTACCTGAGCAGATCGTAACTGGCGTCGTTTCCTCTGCCGCCAGGAGCAGGTGTCCACGGAACACTCCGTCAGACTGAACTGAAGAATTTACGCCACCAGGGAAAACGAGCGGCAATCGTAGCTGTATTTTAATATTCCAACTGTGTCTTTACTCAGGTGGTCTTCAAGGGTCTTGACCAAAAATGTCGGATAAGAGTCTGTTTTACTAACTTATGAACTGGGATCACTAAAGAATCTGAATCATTTGCCTAGAAATCTAACTCAGGAAAACAAGCTATGAAGCTGCCGTCTGCCGTTACGTGGGAAACTAGAGACACTCTGAGCTGTGGGGTTGCTATCACTTCTCCGGGGCTGCACAGACCATTGCCTTAAACCAGACCTTCATTTTTGTCAGCGGGCATCCTTTCGGGCTGTGGGCGGAGCAGATGTCTTCCTCTGGGAGGTCAGTCTTGAGGGGCGCTGGCCCGGCCGCCCCACCCAGCTTCGGGCCCCTCCTGACCGAGGCGACAGGCCTGGGTCAGGGTCGGGGAGGGAGGGACTCCTGCCTGCGGGCACCCTGGGCTGTGGCCCCGGCCGTGGCGGCAGAGCCCGCGGGCACAGCTGGTGGACGCTGCTGGATCCTGCGAGTGAAGTAGCGCTGCTGCCGTTTCAGTAAACAGAGGACGCAGCAGCCCTCGGGGTCACGGCTGCCGGACGCAGCCCCCAGGGCACAGGCCCGGGCCCAGGGAGGTCTTCCCACACTCAGGGAAGCGCCGAACTCCTTAACCCGGGGCGTCGGGGCTTCCTTAGTTAACAGCAACCTTCTGCTGTTCTGACCACTGGTCTGTCTCCGGAACTATCATCCTGACCCTCCCTCACCTGTTCCGAGCGGTCCCGCAGAGCCATGTGAGAGGCCGCGTCCTGGGCTGCGGTCCTCAGGAAGCCCCCACTTAAAACAGGGTCCTCGACTTCTGCACGCGCGCATGCCAAGTCGCTTCAGTCGTGTCCAACTCTCTGTGGCCCCAGGACTGCAGCCCCCAGGCTCCTCTGTCCATGGGATTCTCCAGGCAAGAGCACTGGAGTGGATTGCCACGCCCGCCTCCAGAAGAGCTTCCTGACCCAGGGATAGAGCCCACGTCCCCTGGGTCTCCTGCTCTGGCAAGTGGGTTCCTTACCACTAGCGCCACCTGGGTTGTCTTTAAAAAGAGAAAACATTGAGTGCTTCACCCCGAAGCCCAGGCACTTACCGCCTGGCCTTGCCCGCTCCTGGCATTTTAGACCCAGGTCCCCCTGGCGCTGGCCTGCCGCGGAGGCCCACACACCTGCGGCTGACACCCCCAAGGCCTCTCCCTGGGGAGTGGGCACGGGGTGCCTACGGAGCCCACGGGGCCTTCGCACCTGCCGTGGCCGCTGTGTGCAAGTGACCACCGGGGCTGGGGTCAGGGGACATGGGCCCGGCTTGTCTAGGGCAAACCAGTTTGAAGCCAAATATAATTAATTGTGTAAATTGGGTCATTTCAGATTAATTCTGCTAAAACCATATCATGGAATGAAACCGTAGCGGAATGGTTTTCAGGAAGAAACCAAAGTCTCTGAACATCGGGCTCATGCCCAGTGCCGACGACCAGGCACACAAGCGGGCCTGCTGAAGATGAGCTCAAACACAGAGATCAGGAACCACAATTTAACAACAAAACCAGTGCCGCTGCTGTGGGGTGGGGAGGAACACTAACGTATTCTGACTCCCACCGGAGTCACACTGAAAACCTCGAAAGCGTGTGTGTTTACACCTGAGAGTGTCAGGGCAAACTGGGAGAGCAACGTGAGATCTGAGCAGAGCGAGCCCAGATGTGCGGGCGGAGGCGGACTAAAGTTTCCTTTGCACTGAGGTCCCGCTGGGTGCCGTTTTCAATCCAGTTCAACCCGAAACAGGCGACAGCCATGGAGAGAGAGCCAGCTGACCGGGTCCCCAAGCCACACACGCACAGCCCGCACACACGTGTGTAAATCACAACGGCGCGCTGCACCTCCAGAATTCTAAGACAGGGCGGGGGTGGTGGGATGAAGTTAAGGAAACTGGCCAAAGTCAGCAACGCCCGGTCTTTAGCTGCGCTGTGCGGGGGACTGGTCTCACCATCAGTCCTGGGTGTTCCGTCCCCCGGTCCTCAGCTCGGGGCCGCGGCCGGGCCGGGCGAGAAGCGCCTGACGCCATCTGGGCGAGGCCAGCGTCCGTGTCCCAGGGGACACGCTGGCCGAGCAGACTCACCGCCTCCCGCCCTCGAGCCTGGGTCCGCCCTGGGTGGGCGCCTCTCCCAGCCTGTCGTGCGGGGAGGAGCCCTGGGAGCGTGCACAGGCCCGCGGTGGGGAGAAGCAGCCTCCAGCCGGCGCCCGCAGATGGCCCGGCCTGAGAGCCACCCCCAGGCCCGTGTGGCCGCCCCCCGTGTGCGCAGGGGCCTGGCGTCGCGGCTGCCGTTGTAGAAAGTCGCTCTGGCCGCGTGGAGGAGGGGGAGAGGTCCTCCTCCGGGGAGGCCACCGGGGAGGTCTCTGTAAGGAGAGCACACCAGGTCTTGCAGCAGCGGGATCCGGTTCGCTGCCCACGACCGCTGTCTGCCCGGGCCCCATCTGCCCAACGATCCTGAGTGCGGGATAGCCCGGACAGGACTCTCCTGGGGCCCACATCAGGGCAAGCCGCAGGGAGGTCTGGGTGCTTCGAATGGCCTGAACCACCACACTCCCTGCCCGTGCTGATTCCCCTCCTGGGGCTCAGACACCCGACACCTCACCCCAAACCGACCATCAGCCCCCCTCACAACCCCCACCCTGGGCCCACCTAGCTGCCGTGGAGAAGGCCCACCACCCCGCTGGCCTCCAGCACCCAGCGGTGCCCCCACGTGACTCACGACTGCTCAGCTCCATGGGCTCCTGAAGGCGGGGCCGGCCTCCCAGCTGGCAGCCCACCTGCCCCACACACAGACGCCCCTCCTCGAGCGGCTCCCGCCCACGGGACCTGCCCACTCCCCAGGAGCAGCGCGCGCCTGCCGGGCCGTCCCACAATGCTCCCAGGCCAGAGGAAGGCCACAGGCTCCTGGAGTCAGGACATCCTCTTCACACCTTCAGAGCGGAGCTCCGAAACTCCCGCGGCTCTAAATCCCTCTGCCAGCCGCGGCCACCCCCAGCCCCCCTCCACAGGCGGCAGCGCCAGCACGCCGGCTCGCTGACAGCGCCTTTGCAGCTCTGTGTTCAGGCGTGTGTATGTTTGTGGACGCCTGTGGGTGACTGACCCACTGCAGTGTTCTCGCCTGGAGACTCCCAGGGACGGCGGAGCCTGGTGTGCTGCCGTCTATGGGGTCGCACAGGGTCGGACACGACTGAAGCGACTTAGCAGCAGCAGCAGCAGCAGTGGGTGACTGGGCGTGGTTGTGCATGGCTGTCCAACGTTGTGGACGGTTGTCCCTGGCTGTGGATGGTTGTGGATGGTTGTCCATCACTGTGGATGGCTGTCCTTGGTTGTGGGTGGTTCTATATGGTTGTGAGTGGTTCTATATGGTTGTGGAGGGTTGTGGATGGTTGTATGTGGTGGCGGAAGGTGGTGGATGAACATAGCGGCTGTCCGTGGCTGTTCTAAGGGTTTTGGAGGGCTCAGTTCATCTCGCCGACTTCAGGTGGGTGAGTCTCCACAAACACTGCAACCCCTTGGCAGCCTCCGGGGCCACAGGCTTTGGCCCAGGACCATCTGAAAGTCCCTCCACCCCTTAAACTCCAACAGGCTTCCACGGAGGAGGCGCCAGTGTTTGTCCACTTAATTTTGCTCCATTACATTTTGGTTTTTTTCAATACATTACATTTTGAAATATGTGATGTTATTAACTAATTCCCTTTTATTACAGTTCATTTTGATTAATTTCCCGTTAAGCATGACACGGGTTTTCAGGAGCACAGGTTGTTCACATTAGCGATGACTCTCATTCCGGGGAACGGAGGTTACAGCCTTTTTGTTATAAGCGTGCTGGTGCTGGCTTGACAGGGTCGGGGGCCGCACGGCCCCGCTTGGGAGCCCCTGCACGTCAGCAGCTGATAGACTGGCCTCAGGCAGGCGGCCCTGTGGCCAGTCAGCGGAAAACACACAAGCGTCCCGTGGTAAATAGTCACCCTTCTGATAAAGCCAGAAGGCCGTCTGCACCCAGAGGCTGCACCTGTAACAGAACTCCCAGAGTTCTGCACGCTGACCCGGGCGCGGGCGCACAGAGCCGGCCGAGCGCCGGAGCTCCGACTCCAGCATCAGCGCTTTCAGAGCAAGGAGCGCCCGGAGACTCGAGGCTGAGCCGGCCCGGCGCCTCTCGTCCTTGGAGCCGCGCGTCTGCCAGGCATCCGTGGGGACAGTTACGAAGGACGAGCCATCTTCTTAACCCCCAAACACTCATTGTTTTCAACCAAATGACAGCCCAAGTTTTTTTCAGATATTCTTATTAGCCTCCCTCTTGAGGACGCTTCGTCTGGAGACTTCCCTTGACTCGCCATCTCCGAGCCGCCCCCGAGGAGCCGGGACCTTGCAGGGCCGCCCACGCTCAAGGGCGCCGTGGGCGGACTCCGGGTTGGGTTTTCAGAAGGAAGACTCTTGAAGCGCTTCTAGAAGTACGGGCGGTGGGCGGGGACCAAGTGAGAGCCCCCAGGAGGGTGAAGAGGGTGGGAGACGTGATGGGCTCAGCTCCAGGCCCAGGGGGGTGGACGGGTCACCATCAGAAAGCCACGAGCCGCTCGGCAGAGGGGACAATTTCTGCGCCCGTGGGGACATGTCATATCGCTAACCCTTCCAGGTTCTGCATTTTCCACAAGGGCCAGGAGGAGGTCTGACCACATGAAGGAGCCCGTCCGGCCAGGCCCGGGATCCACAGGGGACCAGCCCCTGCGAGGGAGCCTGGAGCCTGGCCAGGGAGCAGCTGGGGGCGGGAGGGTCAGGGATCCATGGGGAGAGGCCGAGGGCACAGCAGGGCTGTACTCTGACCCCCAAGCCCCAGGGGCGGTGCCAGGCCCACCTCGGAGGGGCCTTGGGGGAGGAGCTGCTGCTCTTAGGGCCGCCAGACAGGAGGCCTGAGGACGTGAACACGACCTCTTACCCCTCCCCCACTCTCCCAGCAGGAGGACCCGGGGGGCAACACCCACGCTACCCCGCCTTTGATCCTCACGCCTCCCGGGGGCTGCAGGTCAGTGGGAGGGTCTCGGACGCCCGGTCAGGTGAGNTCTGCGCCCCTCAGCCGGGCCCCTCCTGCCTTCCCTCCCTTCTCCCCCTCCTGCTGCACCCAGTGAGGGGGCGCCCATCCAGGACCAGGCAGTGCATGGGCGGGAAGGAGCCCAGCCTCAGAGCCCCGAGGCCCGAGCTCCCCACAGCCCGCGGGCTCAGCCCGGGGGGCCCCGGGGGCACAGGCACTTGGCAACCCCGGACAGCATGTCCTGACAGGAAGCGTAACTGCAGACAGACGCGTAAGCCTAGGGCAAGCCCTGCGTTTCCTTCCTTTCCAGGGGAATTTGAAACTTCCAAGTTCAAAACAACTCCAGTGTTCAGGTTTTTATTAATTCAGACGTTGCCCCAGGATGCTAAGCTAGCCCGCCCCAGGCCGCGGGCTGTCCACAGAGTCGGGAACGTGACCGACTGCAGAAAACGCCAGTGAAGACACGACGCTGTGTCCCCGCCACGTAGAGAGTCGGGACGGCGGGAGGTCACTGGGCCGGGCCAGCCATCTGTCCATCCGGCTTCCCAGGCTAAGGACACGGCATCCTTCTTTTCAAGATCAAAGTTAGTTTTAAAAATTTTACTCGCTTGTTTCAAATAAAAATGTGAAGACACATCCCAACAGCACTGTTGGTTTGAACCTGCGGTCAATCGGGGCAGGGCTTTCGCAGGGGTCGTCCAAGCCTGGCTCCTGTGGGCCACAGATCTACGTTCCCCGGTTCTGTGCCTCCCAGAGGACAGATCCAGACGCTGCCTTTTCCTGCCCTCGCCGCCAACCCCTGGGCTTTCTGTGCTTCAGCAACGGCATTGGCCCGTGACCTGCCAAGCATTTGGCTCGAATCCGGTCTCACGATGGAATTAGCCCTGGACGCCTCGTCCCCGTGGGAACCACGTGCGTCTCTTCTCCACTTGGTTAATGGCTCCTTCCCAACAAAGCCTCGATCGAACGGCCAACCTGGCCATCAGTGAGGTTTGGAATTAGATGCACCGAGTGTAAATCGATAGGAAGGAAATCAAATCTAAAAGGCCAGGATTATTTTTGCCGCTCGCTTTGTGCAAAACAACTTTGAATTGAACCCCGGGGCCACCTGGAGACTCCAGGACAACTCTGCCTGCCGGCTCAGGCCACTAACGTAATGAAGAAAGTTTTATGAGCAGACTCAATGACAGGTCTATTACAGGGGACCATAATCTGGCCGGTTCACCTCCAAGAGCGACTAGGTAACAGAATCAGACAATTCAGGATTCCAAGCGTTCGCTTCTGAATCGAAAGGGACGGTGCCCTTGGAAGGGTCTCAGCTGTGTCTCCTGAGTTCCTGACTTGGATTTCCACGGAATTTCACCTTCCTGGGAATTTTAAATGCATCGCTTTTTCGATTCTATGGGG
>SJYH01006903.1:26923-41132 GCA_006408735.1 Sylvicapra grimmia | reverse complement strand
ATTGGGGTAGGCATGGGGGTGGGAGGGGGTGGGATGCGAGGACGCCCTCCAGGCACATGCGTCGCGAGGACCTTTGGCAGCTTCCTCCTTCCAGGACAGCCGGCCCAGAGCGCTGGTCTTCCTCCAGCAGAGCGCACCAGGCAGGGTCCTTCGGTCGTCTCTGATGCCCACCCTGGGCCTGCATCTTCAGACTTGTCTTTATCGCGTTGGGAAAGCCGTTTTCCAACTTACTCAGCTCTTGGATAGCAACAGCCGATAAATAATTAACAGGCTGCCCCTTCCAGAAGCGTTTCATGTGACGTGGTACCCCCAGTAGCAGACGACTTTAAGCAAAGGAAGAACTCTCCAATGGTGAAAATTCAGCCACCTGGGCCGGAGAGAAGGGCTGCGCCTCGGCGGCGGGAAGGAGCCGCGTACTGTGTCGCCATCTAGAGTTGGGTCTGGGAACTGCGGGTCCCGGGGCCCTTCCGCAGGGCTCAGCCGGGCGCTGCCGAACGGCTACTGCCCTGCTGGGAACGCGGGCACCGTCTCCGGCCGCCCCTGCTTCCAGTCCCAGCGCACGGGGCTGTCACGCATCCTGCATCCTGGGAGGAGCGTGGGGGCTCACAGCGGAGCGTGCACTCTGGCGGGCGGGAGCTGGGCGCGGAGGATTCCGGGGTGAAGGGAGCGGCAGCCGCCGGGTCTCCAGGCTGCACTGGGCCAGCAAAGGGGACCGCGGCTTCCACGCTTCCTCCGGGGAGCGGCTCGCAGCAGGCAGAGCGAGCTTACCTGGAAAACACTAGCGCGACAGAAAGAGATCCTGGCACTTTACAGAAGAGAAATAACGAAGTCGGCCTCCTTCCTGGCATCTCTGAGGTCTGGGATGCTCTGACCGCCGTGAAGAATAGAAGAGAGAATTTCTGTGGGAAAACAGGGGAGAATTGAAACAAAACCTGAAAATGGTGTTAAAAAAGAAAAAAGAGTGTGTGTGTATTTAATAAATAAGCACAGGACAGGTCTGCGTTTTGAAAAAGAGCTCAATTCTATTTTGCAAGTGAGATTCTCTCTGTGCTCAGACAAACAGCAGTAACTGATGACCTGTGATATTTCTCCAAGAATGATTTCAGGTTAAAAAAAAAATATGTTCCATGTTAAGGTGACATTCTCACCAAATGTACAATTTTACTGCCAGTTCACACACTCAGCCAAAAATTCCCTGGAGTTAATTCTACATTATCTGCACACATGTCTACACATTCAGTCTCCTCATATCTGTACACATTTTCTAGTACTTCTGCTCTGATTCTTAAAGAACCTTGACTAATTCACTTTAGCCCGCAGCTAATCCTACACCGTAGGGCTAAGTATAAAACAAGTGACATTCTCAAACGGGTGACAGAAGCGAGCAGACTGGGGGCCGCTCGGTGCTCGCCAGCCGCGTGCTGCCACGTCACCTACGGGCTGTGGCGCCGGTTTTCTCTTCTTCGTCGTGAGCCAGCGCTCTCGCCCTCCATGGGGCAAGTGTCCTGGCGACGCCGCGCCCTGCGCGCCCAGCCTCAGCCGTGCGAGTGCGCTCCTCTGGGCCTTATTTCCTTCGCCACGCCGTTAGCAGACCACCGGCAGGAAGCTGCCCCCAATGTGTGCTGGTCACAGATGAGTAGCTGAAACGGTCAAGTATCAGAAAAAAAAAAATCTAGCCATGCAGATTCAATCCACACAGCGCTTAGAGCCACGGCAGTGGACAGAGTGGTTTTCTTTCAAGTGGTGACTTCAGGATCTCTTTCTGGGCGGGACCTTGTGAAATGTGGGATCTTAGACCCCACCAGGGACTGGACCCATGCTCCCTGCACGGGATGCACGGAGTCTTACCCTCTGGACCTCCAGGGAAGTCCCAAGGGTTTTAGAATCCTAAAGATGGTTATGAGACCCAGACATGCAGGGTCTCCAGTTTCAACTCTTAGTCACCTAGTCCCAGTAACTGTAGGACTGACAACTGTGGATTTGTGAATGCTCCCGCAGAGAACGCTGGGGTGTCAGCCAAGCTCTGCTTCCCACAGTGATGGGAGAAGCAGCAGTTAGGCTGGAGCACACGCATGACTGGAGCGCCGCTGCTTTAAAAGCACCTTTAAAGTTTCTTTACCCTGTTTCCCTGTTTGTCTCTCTCTCTAGTTAATGATGTCGTTTGGGGGAAAAAACCTGCAATTAAGCTCAGCTAACAGAAGCCCTACTCCATAGCAGTGTGTTTCGCAAGGAGTGGGTCTGGATAAATATATCTAGCACATTACATCTAAGCCCTGATTGCTTTTCCTTCGAATTTTTCAGTTGATACTTAAGTCTATATAAGCAATTTTTCTTCTTTTTTGTAAAGTGATCCTGTACTCAAACCATGGTGTGTTTTGTAGAATATATTGAATTTTGCCAAAATTATTCCTTAAAGCAATACTAGGTTCTTTATCTGAATTCAGAAGACTTATACAAAACAGAACCTGCAAATGGAGGTGGTCTTCTAGGCCAATCTTTGCCTCGAGATGCTCATAGCCAAGCATCTACGCCAAACAGCCACAGCCCCGCCAAACAGCGGGGTCTTACTGCAAGTGTGTGTGTGTGTGTGTGTGTGTGTGTGTGTTACTCAGTCATGTCCGACTCTCTGTGACCCCATAGACTGTAGCCCTCCAGGCTCCTCTGTCCATGGGATTCTCCAGGCCAGAATACTGGAGTAGGTAGCTAGTCCCTTCTCCAGGGGGTCTTCCCAACACAGAGATCGAACCCAGGTCTCCTGCCCTGCAGGTGGATCCTTACTATCTGAGCCACCACGGAAGCCCTGATTGCATGTAGAAACATGCAAACAATTGGATTTCCTGTGAGAGCAACATTAAAACATCTTCCTCTCAGAAGACACGGCCCATGTAGAGACAAGGAAAATGAATGGATAGATGGGTGGATAGGTGGATGGATGGGTGGATGGGTGGATGGGTGGGTGGATGGGTGGACGAATGGATGGATGGATGGGTGGATGGGTGGATGGATGCGTGGATGAATGGATGGGTGGATGGGTCGATGAATGGATGGATGGGTGGATGGGTGGATGGCGGGTGGATGGTGGATGGATGGGTGGATGGGTGGACGAATGGATGGATGGATGGGTGGATGGATGGATGGGTGAATGGATGCGTGGATGAATGGATGGGTGGATGGGTCGATGAATGGATGGATGGGTGGATGGGTGGTTGGTTGGATGGATGGGTGGATAGGTGGATGGATGGGTGGACGGATGGATGGGTGGATGGGTGGATGGGTGGATGGATGGGTGGATAGGTGGATGGATGGGTGGGTGGATGGGTAGATGGGTGGATGTGTGGGTGCATAGATGGATGGTGGATGGGTGGATGGGTGGATGGATGGGTGGATGGGTAGATGGTGGATGGGTGGATGGATGGATGGGGTAAATGGGTGGATGGGTGGATGCGTGGGTGCGTGGATGGATGGTGGNGGCTTTTCTGCCCGGACTCGCTTCCCACGGGCCCTTCCCAGGAGAAAGGGTCCCCGGCAGGAAGGCCCACGGGCCCCCATGACTTCCACGCAAGACCGGGTCCCTCCCCGCCCTTCCAGCACCAGCGTAACCAGTCTCTACAGTTAGTCCTTGAAGCATCGGAACTCAGTGACTGGCACAGCTCCTCTTTCCCAGCACGTCTATTTAAAGCTTTCTGAAGACAAAGTAAGAAGACAATGACACAGATTGCAGAGACCAGGGAGAGAGAGAGAGAGAGAGAGCGAGCGCGGGGGAAGACGCGATGGAACGCAGGCCGCCAGGCAGCGTCGCGGCCCTGCGGATGGCGGCCCGGCACCTGAGCGCACCCACACGGCTGACCCAGCGCCACAGGCCGGGCAGTGTCTGCAGGGAGCAGAGATGCCCACGGTGCGCGTCTCCAGTTACAGTCCTTTCATTCTTCCACTTAGACGAGTTCACAGTATAAGAGCCAGCCTCACCCCCGCTTCAAAGCAGCTGATTATATGGCCTTTGCCAAACTTCGGGTCCACTGGCTACTTCACAAGTGAAAACAACTGCAAACATGCTTTGAAAATGATCTCAGGACTTGCCGGGGCCAGGGTCGCCTCCCGCCCAGACCCCAGGAGGGTGGCGTGAGCCAGAGATAAATGACCCAGCCCCTTGGGAATGGCCGTCCCCGTGGGACCAGCCTGTAAGTGGCTAAGCTGGGGAGTAAGTCAGCCCTGTGACTGGAGCTGACCTCTTGACCGCGGCTGCCCCGAAGCCTGACCCCACGGAACGTGGGCCCCACGTTTTACAGAGAGCCTGTATGGCCTCCTACGGCGTGGACTTTGGAGCACATGTCTTTCTCCCTGTTCTTCCCGCTAGGTGCCACGAGAAGGCCTGGACGTCACAGACGAAGCAACCGCGGGAAGCCTCTGGAAGGAGCAGGCAACTCAGACGCTCAAGGACCTGAGGACCAGCCTGGCCGGGAGCCCCACATCTGCAGTTTGGCCCAGGGCTCCCAGCAGGCGCCAGAGAAAGTGGCCAGCCTGGAAACACCCGGAGATCCGAACGCAAAGCCTGCTCTCCAGCCCGAGGACCAGGAGGTGGGTCGGCTCCCCAGGATCAGCAGTGTCTCCACGGTAACGGCTCCTCTCTAGCCAAACAGCACAGAAGTGTGGACCCTGCCCCCAGCCCGCCCGCAGAGGGTGGCGTGCACCACCGTGGCGCTGAAGACAAGGCGGCCAGTGCCTCTGGGGTTGGGGTGGAGCAGGCTGAGCAGGGGACCCGGGCTTCCACCCCGGCTGACAGTAATAAACACCCCAGCCTGGGGTCAGCAGCCTGCCTGCTATCGACAGGTTTCAGAGATGCACGTCTTATAAGATGATCTGCATACCATCCTCGCTTCCGTAGACGACAGTCTGCCACACCAAGAACCAGGAAAACGAAACAAGAACAGAAGCTCAACAGATGTCAGCTCTGCAACAGCAAGTGCGAGAAGTCTCTGAAGAGGATGTGGAACCAGCGGTGGCAAAAACGCTTCAACAAGCGCTTACAAACACAGTGGGAACAAATGAAAAGATAGAAAGTCTCAACAAAGACAGAGAAGGTTTCAGCAAACAAAGAGAAAATGCAAGGCCGAAGCATACAGACATTTCAGAATTAACAAACGCTGCGTCTGAAAAGAATTTAAAACTCAAGATGGGCTCAACAGCAGAATGGAGAAAGGATAAAACAATCAGTGATAGAAAGATAAAACTATGGAAATTTCTCTGTATGACCGGCCATCTTAGCAAGCTAATGAAGAAAGAGTCACTCAGTCATATCAATTCAGGCAGAAAAAAAAATTGAACAAGTCTCCTCAAATTGATGTACAGGTTTCACACAAATTCAAGCAAAATATTTTGCAGATATAGACCAGATTATCCTAAAATACACTCGTGTACCTGAACTCAGTCACTTCAGTCGTGTCCGACTCTTTGCGGCTCCGTGGACTGCAGCACGCCAGGCTTCCCTGTCCTTCACCGTCTCCAGGAGCTCGTTCAAGCCCATGTCCGTTGAGTCGGTGATGCCATCCAGCCATCCCACCCTCTGTCGTCCCCTTCTCCTCCCGCCTTCAGTCTCTCCCAGCATCGGGGTCTTTCCTGAGTCAGTGCTTCACACCAGGTGGCCGCAGTATTAGAGCTTCGGCTTCAGCATCAGCCCTTTCAGTGGATATTCAGGTCTGAGTTCTGGGATGGACTGTTAGAAGTCAATCTAACCCGCCTTCTCCAGGAAGCCCGTAGGTGTTTATATAGTGATTTCCTTTAAGGAACTGACCCACAACGGTGGCGGCAGGGCCGGCGAGCAAGCTGGAGACCCAGGGAGGAGCAGCTGCTGCCGTCTGCACGAGTCCTCTTGCTTGGGGAACTTGTCTTTTTTTTTTCTATCCAGGCCTTCAGCTGATTGGACAGGGCGCACCCACAATCACCCAGTTTACCTTTTAGTTTCCTCCCACGCCTAGCATTTACTGAGTGCTCACCACATGCCACAGGCTCTTCCACGCACTTTCTCTCCGTACAGCTTTCCCTCCCAGTTTGGAAAACAACGTAACAGAAACCCTAACATTATCAGCATGCTCAAGTGTAAGGTCCGAGATATAAAGCACAGTCGTGGGGCTGTTCGGTCATCACCCCCATCCTTCCCCTAGCTCCTTTTTAGAAAAAAAGACATTTCTTTGAAGAGCAGAATATACTTAGAATTATTAGCTTCTAAAAAGCCCGTTTCTGCCAAGCTTTAACTCTGTAATTTCATATTTCACACAAACTAGTTAAACCGTTTAATGGGAACAGCCCCATAATTCCCTTTATCTTGTGAAACAGAAAGTCTGTCCCCTTTAAACAGTCCTCATTCCACCCCTCCTCCACCCTTCTGCTTTCTATCTCTATGACCCTGACCACTTCAAGTATTTCATATAAGTGGAATTATACAGTATTTGTCTTACTGTAACTGCAAAGTCCCCCACTTTAAATAAATCTCACTCTGAACAGCCTCACAGAAACATCCAGAATATTGTCCCACCCATGCAGGCGGCGGGGCCCACTCAGGCTGGCACACACGGGCGCCAACCAGGGCTCTGCTAGGCACGCAGGACGGGCAGGACGGGCAGGACGGGCTGCGAGGAGGGCGGGCAAGGACCACAGCCCCAGAAAGCGGCGCCTCCAGGAGCAGGAGGAGGAGACAGCTCCACGGGGCCCCGGGAGGCATGCAGTGCTGCGCGCACCTTCACCGTCGCCCCGGGACCCCGGCAGGGGCTTCTGCCCCCAGAACCCGCAAGACGACAGCTCTGCGCGTTTGGAGCGAGACTTCAGGACACCCCTGCCCGAGGCGGGGCTGCCCACACCCTCGCAGGGAGGCGTCCGGAGCTTCCTGCGTGCGAGCCAGCTGCCTCTGCTTGGTCTGAGCTGCAAGTAGAGGCTAAACCGCGGGGAACTGTCGGTTTCTGATCTGTTCCAGGCGGGGGCCGACCTGGATGGTGACTGAGACAGCTTCACCTCCGGGGCTGGTTACAGGAGCGAAGCTTCCACCTCCTCGGTTAGCTGCGAGGTGAGCGGTACGTTCTCCCTGGACGGTCACTGCAGACGCTGGCTTCCCTGCTCCCTCTGGCTGCCGCAGACAGCGGCTCAGACTGTGGGTCCTGCCAAGGTGCTGTTTCCCCTTGAGGATGCTGGTCCAAGGCCCTCAGACCACGGACTGGCTCACGTGGGACACGAGCCCAGCACGCCACCTGCGAACGCGAGCTCCGTTCACGTCTAATATGGCTACAGACGCCGCGAGCGCTCGCAGCATCCTCTGCAGCCGCTCCTCAACGCAGACTGCTGCCCACCCGTCCGCGTCAGTTCCCGGTGCCCTCAAGAAAACCAGCCTCAGTCCTCCAGCAGGTGCGCCACCTTTAGGGTCCATCCCAGGCTTGGGGGGCACGGCTGTTGTGTGTCCAGGACCACCGCCCTGTGGCTGGAGGACTGTCCACCTGGGCCCACCCTGCCCTGGGGGAACCAGCCACCCCACTCCGACCCCAGACACGGGAGGTGGTCCAGGATCGGGATGTGGGATGGCTTAAGGCCCACGGGCTTCCCTGGAGGCTCAGCGACAGAGTCCNCCTGTGGCTGGAGGACTGTCCACCTGGGCCCACCCTGCCCTGGGGGAACCAGCCACCCCACTCCGACCCCAGACACGGGAGGTGGTCCAGGATCGGGATGTGGGATGGCTTAAGGCCCACGGGCTTCCCTGGAGGCTCAGCGACAGAGTCCGCCTGCCAATCCAGAAGACGTGGGTTCGATCCCTGGGTCGGGAAGATCCCCTGGAGGAGGAAATGGCAGGCCTCTCCAGTATTCTTGCCTGGAGAATCCCATGGACAGAAGGGCCTGGTGGGCTACAGTCCACGGGGTCGCAAAGTCAGACATGACTGTGCGCACACAGGGCCCAGCTGAGCCCGCCTGAGGGCTTGCCGTGGGGTCGTCTCACTGGCGCGAGTGGAGCGAGAGTCCCCCAGGGGTGGAGAAGGGGGCTGGCGCTGCGGAGCCTTGGGGGCGTGGGGAGGCCTGGGCGCCACCCCCACTGCCCTGCCGGCTCCAGCCCTGCAGCTCAGTGAGCCCCAGCCTCCTTCCACCACCTCTTTTGCCCGAAGCGGAATTGCTGGGTTTTCCCAGGTCCCAGGTCCCGGGGCCGACAGGCCTGAGGGGAAGCTCACCAAAGGTGAGGAGAAGGATCCCCGCTCCCCACGGTCCCGGGGGCCCCCTCTTCCCTGTCACAATTCCCCCCCCCCCGACACGGCAGGACCCGGCTCCTCTCCTACCGTGATGTCACACACCCTGGGCATTCCGCTGTGTCCTGGAGACAGCGGCGGGAGAAGCTGAGGGGCCTTCGGGAGCGGGTCCTCCTTCTGCGCGGGGGGCATGGCGGCCGCCACGGGAGGGGCCCTCCTGGTCCTGATGCTCTGCTGCGGGCAGGGAGCCGAGCTCCCGCCGACCGACGCGACCTCAGGTACAGCCTCGCGCGGTCGTGGCCGGGAGGTGACGGGCCCCCGGGTGAGGCCGGGGCCACGGGGTTCTCCCAGGCCCTTCCCCTGCATGCCACCCCAGACTTACCACTTATTCCTGGAGGACGGAGCAAGCTGCACAGCTACCCTAGATTCAAAGAGTTTTTCGGACACCGGGCTGGCCTGACCCCGAGGGCATGCATTATATACTTTAACTTTTATGATGGACGTTTCCAGCTTACCCAAAAGCAGAGGAGTCGTGGAGAGAAACTCCATTACCTGGTTTCAGTCGCACACATTTTGCCATCTTGTTCTGCATGCGCACGCACACACACACACACACACACACGCTTTCGTGGTTATTGGAGTATTTTAGCATCGCCCAAAATGTCTTATGATTCCCTGCAAATGCGTCTTGCTAAGATAAGGGCATTTTTCTTTTACGCACCTTCAGCGTCACTGAAACACTAGCAAAATGAAGAAAACTCCCAAGCAGGGCCAGTCCTGGCCCACGCCCCAACCCGCGCCCCCATCCCGGGTCTCAGAACGGCTTTTACAGGCAGTGGGTTCAAATCCACCCAGGCAGGCCCCGCTGGGCTCCGGTCACTGCATCCCGACCCCTGGGTCGAGGAAGGCCACAGTGGACGCCCCCCTCCTGGGATGTGACTCGCTGCCTGAGGGGTGCCGGGGGCGGGGTCCCCCATGACCCCATTTTTCTGCCGGGAGACCTGAGCCTAGGACCCCTCCCACCCTCCTCAGAGGGATGAGCCCAAGGAACGAGGCCCTGCCAGGCCCCCTGCCCAGTGCCCAGGGGACGAGCGGCCCTGGAGGTGCCCACAGGTCCTCCCCTGAGAAGGACGCGGCCTCGGCCCGGCCCCGAGTGGCCGGGGAGGCCCAGCCCGCTCCGGGTCTGGGGGGAGGGCAGGGGTCCCCTGCCTGAGCTCGCCGTGAAGAAGCTGGTGTTTCCAGCGGCCTTTCCGCGGGATGCTGAGTTTTGAGGCGCCAGCAAGGGGGCCTCCTCTGGGTGCCGGGGCGCAGGGTCCGTGACGGGCGTGGACGGGGCTCACCCCGCGCTGGCTGCCCGCTGCCGCCCCTTTCGTGGCTCCCGCCCCCGGCGCCCACAGGGACGGCTCCCGCGGGACAGACCCAAGTCTCCCAACGCAGCCCTGAGCCCGTCTGGCTCCTCGTCCCAACAGAGCGTCCGCAGCGACCCCGAGGGAGCTCAGGGCCGGTCCCAGGCACGGTCTCTGCTCCAGCCTCCAGCCTCGGCAGACACCGAGCTGGCCTGACCCCGAGGGAGCTCAGAGCCAGTCCCGGGCTGTGGTCTCTGCTCTTGGCCTCTAGCCTTGGCGGACACCGGGCTGGCCTGNACGCACCTTCAGCGTCACTGAAACACTAGCAAAATGAAGAAAACTCCCAAGCAGGGCCAGTCCTGGCCCACGCCCCAACCCGCGCCCCCACCCCGGGTCTCAGAACGGCTTTTACAGGCAGCGGGTTCGAATCCACCCAGGCAGGCCCCGCTGGGCTCTGGCCACTGCATCCCGACCCCTGGGTCAGTGGACGCCCCCCTCCTGGGATGTGACTCGCTGCCTGAGGGGTGCCCCCATGACCCCATTTTTCTGCCGGGAGACCTGAGCCTAGGACCCCTCCCACCCTCCTCAGAGGGACGAGCCCAAGGAACGAGGCCCTGCCAGGCCCCCTGCCCAGTGCCCAGGGGACGAGCGGCCCTGGAGGTGCCCACAGGTCCTCCCCCGAGAAGGACGCGGCCTCGGCCCAGCCCCGAGTGGCCGGGGAGGCCCAGCCCGCTCCAGGTCTGGGGGGAGGGCAGGGGTCCCCTGCCTGAGCTCGCCGTGAAGAAGCTGGTGTTTCCAGCGGCCTTTCTGCAGGATGCTGAGTTTTGAGGCGCCAGCANGTGCCCACAGGTCCTCCCCCGAGAAGGACGCGGCCTCGGCCCAGCCCCGAGTGGCCGGGGAGGCCCAGCCCGCTCCAGGTCTGGGGGGAGGGCAGGGGTCCCCTGCCTGAGCTCGCCGTGAAGAAGCTGGTGTTTCCAGCGGCCTTTCTGCAGGATGCTGAGTTTTGAGGCGCCAGCAAGGGGGCCTCCTCTGGGTGCCGGGGCGCGGGGTCCGTGACGGGCGTGGACGGGGCTCACCCCGCGCTGGCTGCCCGCTGCCGCCCCTTTCGTGGCTCCCGCCCCCGGCGCCCGCAGGGACGGCTCCCGCGGGACAGACCCAAGTCTCCCAACGCAGCCCTGAGCCCGTCTGGCTCCTCGTCCCGACAGAGCGTCCGCGGTGACCCCAAGGGAGCTCAGGGCCGGTCCCAGGCACGGTCTCTGCTCCAGCCTCCAGCCTCGGCAGACACCGGGCTGGCCTGACCCCGAGGGAGCTCAGAGCCAGTCCCGGGCTGTGGTCTCTGCTCTTGGCCTCTAGCCTTGGCGGACACCGGGCTGGCCTGACCCTGAGGCCAGTAAAGGTGAGGCCCCCCGGGGGGGGGGGCGGGGGCAGAGGTCACCGTCCTGCTTTCCCTGGGTGGTGCAGAGCACACCCGCAGCGCTCCACGGCGAGCCCGTGCCAGGGGGCCAGGACGCGCACCGTGCAAGCACGGAGCAAGCAGCATCGTCCCCGCATGGGCACAGGGCCGGCGGACCCTGGACGGCGGAGGAGACGCAGGCGGACAGGCAGCCACACTGGACAGCCCGCTGCACGGGCCGGGCGGGCGTCACAAACATCAATATTTCTCTGCACACGCGCGCGGGCGGGCTCGCACAATGGCTCCATTATAATTAGGGACAGACGCAAAATGAGAAGAATATTTTTAACAAAGCGCTCGCAGGAGCAGCTGTGCCCATCCGTAATGACTCGCTAGCGTCGCCTCCGAAGAGGTCTGTGCTTCTGTTTGCGGCGCTGACGGAGGTCAGCACGCTGGGAAGCGACTGTCATCACAGCGCAGACCTTTCTGTGCAGTTTCCCTGCATTGTTCTGAGCCCGCGTGTGCGCAGATGAGCGATTGCTATGCAGATTGTCCGTCATTAAAACCGTTTCAAAATCAGCGTCGTCATTGGTTTAGCGCAGGAACTTGAACGCCTGCAGACACCACCTGAACGCTCTGTGTGCAGCAACGGGAAGGCGGCCTTGCCCGGGGTCCTGGGGGCGGCCGTCTGCTCTCTGGTCCCCCCAGGGGTCCTGGGGAGGCGACTGTCTATTCTCTGGTCTCCTGGGGGTCCCAGGGGTCCTGGGGGGTGGCCGTCTGCTCTCTGATCTCCCCGGGATCCTGGGGGGCAGCTGTCTGTTCTCTGGTCTCCTTGGGGTCNAGTCTTGCCTCCTTGGCCGTAGGTGTGTGGGTTTACTTCCGGGCTCTCCTCTGTTACATGGATCTCTGCATCCGCTTCTGCAGCAGTGCCACGTGGCTTTGATTGCCGTAGCTTTGCAGCACTTACCTGAAGCCCGGGAGGATTATGCCTCCAGCATTGTTCTTTTTCCTTAGAATTGCTCTGGCAGTTCGGGGTCTTCTGTGGTTCCGTGTAAATTTTAGGATTATTTGTTCCGGTTCTGTGAAAAGTGTCGTGGGTAATTTGATATGGACTCTTAAATCTGTAGCTTGCTTTGAGTAATATATCCATTTTAACTGTACTAATTCTTCCAATTCAAGGGACTATCTTTCCATTTTTTTTTTTAATCTTCTTCAATTTCATTTATCAGTGTTCTATGGTCCTCATCATATGTCTTTCATCTCCTTTCCTTTATTTCTAATCTTTCAGCATCACTTTAAGCACACAGCACATACTTGGGGATTGCTTTCTAGGGAGTGTTACCAAAAAATAATTTTAATGCCTGAGTTAAGCTGATGTGCATCACCGATGTGACTGGTAAATCCTGAGTTTCACATTGACAGAATTTTAAAGCAAACTGTTAACTATGGGGTAAACCCAAACAAGGATTCCTGAGTCAAACAATAATCAAAATAAAGTTTAACATATGGCCATCTTACTCCAGTTCGGAAGCGGACTGAGGCTCAGGGGGGCCGTCTTCCTTCCAGTGTTCCTTCCTCCCAGGCTGTCAGGTCACGGCCTGGCGAGGGTGACACCACGCCTCCGACAACAGGGCTGCTCAGGGCAAACCCGGCACAGCCCTGGGTGGTCGGAGCCCACTGCAGTTTCAAGTCCCCCGAGCACCCCGTGGGGAGGCCGCGCCCCGTAGAAGCCACGACGCAGGTCCTCCAGCGTCTGAGCCTGGGCTCTGTGCTCGGGCAGGGCGCCCGCAGGCCCCCCCAGGAGCATGGCAGCTCTCATCTGCGGGCTGAGTGCATATCTGCTTGGAGCCTGGTTGTCGGGCAGGAACATGGAGCGAGATTCACCCAAGGCAACAGCTCAGCTCTCGGATGTGAGATCTGAGGCCATGAGGCCCCGCCTGGGAAGTCCTGGGGCCAGAGCCCGGGAGCCTGCAAGGGGCCCCTCTCAGGGATGCTGGGAGACCCCCAGTAGCGTTTCCTAGAGGCCACTGGGGCAGGGCAGCGGCCCCGACGGCTCCCACCACAGTCCTTCCTGCCTTTCTCTTGGGGGCTCCACTCTCGTCGTTTAATGAGCCGGAAGCGTTGCCGTGGAGAACGAGGCAGGCTCTGCCTTGTCGGTGTGTGCTCACGCTGGACCTGACATCATCAGTCTAGAAGCCAGCAGCCAGCGCCCAGAGACAGACTAGATTATCTAGAACTTCCTCCAGCTGCCGGAGATAAAGCCGCCTCTATGAAACTGCTCCTGACCCCGTGACGCTGCTTCGCCTCCCTGAACTCCTGGGCCATCATCTGTGAGCTGAGGCTGCTGCTGCTGCTAAGTCGCTTCAGTCGTGTCCAACTCTGTGCGACCCCACAGACGGCAGCCCACCAGGCTCCTCCATCCATGGGATTCTCCAGGCAAGAGTACTGGAGTGGGGTGCCATTGCCTTCTCCAAAGCTGAGGCTAGCGGTAAATAATTCACCTACCAACGCAAGAGGTTGATCCCTGGGTCAGGAGGATCCACTGAAGAAGGAAATGGCAACCCACTCCATCCAGTATTCTTGCCTGGAGAATCCCACAGTCAGAGGAGCCTGGTGGGCTGCAGTCCACAGGGTCTCAAAAAGTCGGACATGACTGACCATGTTGTTGCTGTGTTCAGTCACTCAGTCGTGTCTGACTCTTTGCGACCCCATGGACTGCAGCACGCCAGGCCTCCCTGTCCATCACCAACTCCCGGAGCTTGCTCAAACTCATATCCATTGAGCTGGTGACGCCATCCAACCATCTCATCCCCTGTCGTCCCCTTCTCCTCCTGCCTTCAGTCTTTCCCGGCGTCAGGGTCTTTTCCAGTGAGTCGGCTCTTCACCTCAGGTGGCCAAAATACTGGAGCTTCGGCATCAGATCTTCCAGTGAATATTCAGGACTGGTTTCCTTTCGGATTGATGGCTGAGCATACACACACAATAGAGCCTTCCCCTGTGGAGCTATTGTGAGGATTAAAGAAATACAGGTAAAGAACCTGGGCCGACAGAGCCTTGTTCGTAAGAAATGTCGGCCTTCAGGAAGGTATAATTTGCATGCAGTAAAGTCCACCTTCCTCAGCATCCCGGTTCCTCAAGTTCTGACAAATAGCGCTGTGTCGCCCGCTCCGAGAACAGGACACAGGAAAGGCCCGTCGCCCAGGCGCCACGCCTCCGTGTCGTCAGCCCCCTGCCTGCCCCTGCCGGCCTGTTTCCTG
>SJYH01006903.1:0-13852 GCA_006408735.1 Sylvicapra grimmia | reverse complement strand
GCCCCCCTCCCCGCTCGCACCCCGCGTGCAGAGAGGCTGTGGGACCCAGCCTCCCCTCCGTGCGTGCTCACGCTTGTCAGTTACCACCAAGCTGATGGGTGAGGAGCGTGTTCCCGTCTTGGTTTAATTTGCAATTTCTAATTAAGAGTGAGCTTGGACAGCTCATATTTTAAAGGCCATTCTTTTCATCAAGATCTTTCCTTTTATTCTTTCCCTTCAGTCATTTTTCAAGGCTTATGTTTAAAATACAGTTGAAACATATGGTATAAACTCTGTAACTTGCTTCTTCAGGCAACATTATAGTGATTTTCCTTCTCCCTTCCAGTTGTATTAAGGCAGAACTGGCACGCGTCACTGGACACGTCCAGGCGCGCAGCGGGCCTGTCTGACTCACACACGGCACAGGACGATGGCCACAGCTCAGGAAGCTCCGCAGGCCCTGCTGGTGCTCACGCGGAGGGAGCCCCAGCAGAGGCAAGCATCTGGGCGCTTGAATCCTGACAGAGAGAGCGCGTTCTAATTCCGTTCTTTTACATGTCGCTGCGCGGTTTTCCCAGCACCAGTTATTGGAGAGACTGTCCTTTCTCCGCTGTAGTCTTGCCTCCTTGGCCGTAGGTGTGTGGGTTTACTTCCGGGCTCTCCTCTGTTACATGGATCTCTGCATCCGCTTCTGCAGCAGTGCCACGTGGCTTTGATTGCCGTAGCTTTGCAGCACTTACCTGAAGCCCGGGAGGATTATGCCTCCAGCATTGTTCTTTTTCCTTAGAATTGCTCTGGCAGTTCGGGGTCTTCTGTGGTTCCGTGTAAATTTTAGGATTATTTGTTCCGGTTCTGTGAAAAGTGTCGTGGGTAATTTGATATGGACTCTTAAATCTGTAGCTTGCTTTGAGTAATATATCCATTTTAACTGTACTAATTCTTCCAATTCAAGGGCCTATCTTTCCATTTTTTTTTTTAATCTTCTTCAATTTCATTTATCAGTGTTCTATGGTCCTCATCATATGTCTTTCATCTCCTTTCCTTTATTTCTAATCTTTCAGCATCACTTTAAGCACACAGCACATACTTGGGGATTGCTTTCTAGGGAGTGTTACCAAAAAATAATTTTAATGCCTGAGTTAAGCTGATGTGCATCACCGATGTGACTGGTAAATCCTGAGTTTCACATTGACAGAATTTTAAAGCAAACTGTTAACTATGGGGTAAACCCAAACAAGGATTCCTGAGTCAAACAATAATCAAAATAAAGTTTAACATATGGCCATCTTACTCCAGTTCGGAAGCGGACTGAGGCTCAGGGGGGCCGTCTTCCTTCCAGTGTTCCTTCCTCCCAGGCTGTCAGGTCACGGCCTGGCGAGGGTGACACCACGCCTCCGACAACAGGGCTGCTCAGGGCAAACCCGGCACAGCCCTGGGTGGTCGGAGCCCACTGCAGTTTCAAGTCCCCCGAGCACCCCGTGGGGAGGCCGCGCCCCGTAGAAGCCACGACGCAGGTCCTCCAGCGTCTGAGCCTGGGCTCTGTGCTCGGGCAGGGCGCCCGCAGGCCCCCCCAGGAGCATGGCAGCTCTCATCTGCGGGCTGAGTGCATATCTGCTTGGAGCCTGGTTGTCGGGCAGGAACATGGAGCGAGATTCACCCAAGGCAACAGCTCAGCTCTCGGATGTGAGATCTGAGGCCATGAGGCCCCGCCTGGGAAGTCCTGGGGCCAGAGCCCGGGAGCCTGCAAGGGGCCCCTCTCAGGGATGCTGGGAGACCCCCAGTAGCGTTTCCTAGAGGCCACTGGGGCAGGGCAGCGGCCCCGACGGCTCCCACCACAGTCCTTCCTGCCTTTCTCTTGGGGGCTCCACTCTCGTCGTTTAATGAGCCGGAAGCGTTGCCGTGGAGAACGAGGCAGGCTCTGCCTTGTCGGTGTGTGCTCACGCTGGACCTGACATCATCAGTCTAGAAGCCAGCAGCCAGCGCCCAGAGACAGACTAGATTATCTAGAACTTCCTCCAGCTGCCGGAGATAAAGCCGCCTCTATGAAACTGCTCCTGACCCCGTGACGCTGCTTCGCCTCCCTGAACTCCTGGGCCATCATCTGTGAGCTGAGGCTGCTGCTGCTGCTAAGTCGCTTCAGTCGTGTCCAACTCTGTGCGACCCCACAGACGGCAGCCCACCAGGCTCCTCCATCCATGGGATTCTCCAGGCAAGAGTACTGGAGTGGGGTGCCATTGCCTTCTCCAAAGCTGAGGCTAGCGGTAAATAATTCACCTACCAACGCAAGAGGTTGATCCCTGGGTCAGGAGGATCCACTGAAGAAGGAAATGGCAACCCACTCCATCCAGTATTCTTGCCTGGAGAATCCCACGGACAGAGGAGCCTGGTGGGCTGCAGTCCACAGGGTCTCAAAAAGTCGGACATGACTGACCATGTTGTTGCTGTGTTCAGTCACTCAGTCGTGTCTGACTCTTTGTGACCCCATGGACTGCAGCACGCCAGGCCTCCCTGTCCATCACCAACTCCCGGAGCTTGCTCAAACTCATATCCATTGAGTTGGTGACGCCATCCAACCATCTCATCCCCTGTCGTCCCCTTCTCCTCCTGCCTTCAGTCTTCCCCGGCGTCAGGGTCTTTTCCAGTGAGTCGGCTCTTCACCTCAGGTGGCCAAAATACTGGAGCTTCGGCATCAGTCCTTCCAGTGAATATTCAGGACTGGTTTCCTTTCGGACTGATGGCTGAGCATAACACACAACAGAGCCTTCCCCTGTGGAGCTATTGTGAGGATTAAAGAAATACAGGTAAAGAACCTGGGCCGACAGAGCCTTGTTCTAAGAAATGTCGGCCTTCAGGAAGGTATAATTTGCATGCAGTGAAGTCCACCTTCCTCAGCATCCCGGTTCCTCAAGTTCTGACAAATAGCGCTGTGTCGCCCGCTCCGAGAACAGGACACAGGAAAGGCCCGTCGCCCAGGCGCCACGCCTCCGTGTCGTCAGCCCCCTGCCTGCCCCTGCCGGCCTGTTTCCTGTCCCTCCGACGTTGCCTGTCCCGGAATGCGGACATGAGGTGAGGTGTCGTTCGCTGCGTAGACCGAGTCTGATCCCCTCCACCAGCGATTTGCCAAGTCACGCGTGCGTCTGCCACCTCCCTCCTCCTCCGTGAGTGGCGCTCCACGTGAACCACAGCTTGGTTATTCCTCACCAGGGGAGTGACATTCGAACTGTTGTCAGGCTTTGGAACGTTAAAGCCACTGCAACCGTCTACAGAGTGGCTTTGGGGTCAATACAAATTTTCATTTCATTTAAATAAATATCTAGAGGCATGGTAACTATGTTTTACTTTGGAAGAAACTGTCGAAACAGATTTTCCTGGATCCTCCCCAATATTTGATATTTCTACTATTTAACAAATCTAATGAGCCTGCAGGAGCATCTTCTTGTAGTGCTAATTTTCATTTCTCTAGTAACCAATACGTGAACTGTGAACTTCCAGATGTTCAAGTTGGTTTTAGAAAAGGCCGAGGAACCAGAGATCAAATTGCCAACATCTGCTGGATCATCAAAAAAGAAAAAAAGAGAGTTTCAGAATAACATCTATTTCTGCTTTACTGACTATGCCAAAGCCTTTGACTGTATGGATCACAATAAACTGTGGAAAATTCTGAAAGAGATGGGAATACCAGACCACCTGACCTGCCTCTTGAGAAATCTGTATGCAACAGTTAGAACTGGACATGGAACAACAGACTGGTTCCAAATACGAAAAGGAGTACGTCAAGGCTGTATATTGTCACCCTGCTTATTTGACTTATATGCAGAGTACATCATGAGAAACACTGGGCTGGATGAAGCACAAGCTGGAATCAAGATTGCCGGGAGAAATATCAATAACCTCAGATATGCAAATGACACCACCCTTATGGCAGAAAGTGAAGAGGAACTAAAGAGCCTCTTGATGAAAGTGAAAGAGAGTGAAAAAGTTGGCTTAAAGCTCAACATTCAGAAAACTAAGATCATGACATCTGGCCCCATCACTTCATGGCAAATAGATGGGGAAAGAGTGGAAACAGTGTCAGACTTTATTTTTGGGGGCTCCAAAAGTCACTGCAGATGGTGACTGCAGCCATGAAATTAAAAGACACTTACTCCTTGGAAGGAAAGTTATGACCAACCTAGATAGCATATTAAAATACAGAGATATTACCTTGCCAACAAAGGTCTGTCTAGTCAAGGCTATGGTTTTTCCTGTGGTCATGTATGGATGTGAGAGTTGGACTGTGAAGAAAGCTGAGAGCCTAAGAATTGATGCGTTTGAACTGTGGTGTTGGAGAAGACTCTTGAGAGTCCCTTGGACTGCAAGGAGAGCCAACGAGTCCATCCTAAAGGAGACCAGACCTGTGTGTTCATTGGAAGGACTGAGGCTGAGGCTGAAACGCCACTACTTTGGCCACCTCATGAGAGATAACTCATTGGAAAAGACCCTGATGTTGGAAGGGATTGGGGGCAGGAAGAGAAGGGGACGACAGAGGACGAGATGACTGGATGGGATCACGGACTCGATGCACGTAAGTTTGGGTGAACTCCGGGAGTTGGTGATGGGCAGGGAGGCCTGGCACGCTGCGATTCATGGGGTCACAGAGGCGGACGCGACTGAGCAACCGAACTGAACTGAGTAACCAATACTGTTGAGCATCTTGTCCTGTTTACTTGCCTGTAGGAAACGCCAATCCCCCCGAGCTCTTACCTGGAGAGCCCCATGGAGAGAGGAGCCTGGTGCGGGCTACAGTCCAAGGGTCGCACAGAGCTGGACGCGACTGAGCGTGCACACACATGCCTGTCTTCTTCGGTCAAACCTCTGTTCAGATATTTTGTCCATGATTAGTTTCTTTTCTTATTGCATTTTGAGAAGCATCTGTATGTTCTGGATACAAGTCCTTCATCAGATATGTGATTGGAAAATATTTTCTACCAGACTACGGTTTGCTTTTTCATTTGCATAACATTGCTTTTCAAACATCAGAAGTTCTTAATATTGATCAAGTCCAATTTCTCAATTTTCATTTTCTGGATCATGTTTTTGGTGTCAGATATGCGAAATCTTTGCATAATTCAAAGTCACAAATACTTTGTGTTCTTTTCTGGACATTTTACAGCTGCAGCTTTTCCGTTTGGGACTATGACCAGTTAATGGTGCACATTATGAAAGGTACAGACATCTTCGTTGGTCTTTCTCGCACATCAAGGTTCCATTGTTTAAACACCATTTGTTGAACAAGCTCCGCTTTCTCTGTTGAGTTGCTTTTGCTGACATTTTGCTCTTGAATTGCCAGATGGTGTCAATCAGTCAATGGCATGTGTGTGGGTCTATTTCTGGATTCTCTCTTTTATCCCATTGACATAAGACCTATTCTTTCTCAGATATCACATTGTATCAGCCACTATATGTTTACAATATTTGAAATCAGGTAGTGTAAATCCTCTTACTTTGGTCTTGATTTTCTAAATCAATTTAGCTCTTCTGGTTCCTTTGTCTTCTCATAAAAATTTAAGACACAGCTTTTTAATTTCTAAAACAAAAAATCAGATGTGGATTTGATTGGGATTTCTGCAACTCCACAGACCACTTGGGAAGAAGCCGACATGTGGACAATATCTAGTCTTCGAAACGGCAGTGACTTCATTTCTTTAGGCCTCTCGTGACTCTTCTCATCAGTGATTAAAACCGCATATATTTGATCATATTTATACACACACATGTACTAACTCTTGGTGTTGTTACAAATGGTACTTCCCATTCCCAGTTGTCTGTTTTTAGCGTATGGAAACGTGATTGTTTTACACTGATCCTGTAACCATCAGTTTGGGCAACCCACCCTTCAGTTTCAGGAAACTGCCTGCAGAATCATCAGGATTTTCTTTATAATCATATCATCTGTGAACAGTTTTATACACATATACATATATACATACATATATATCTTCTATTTATGTTTTTGCCTTATTACCCCAGCTCCAAGACAGTGCTGAGTGTTAAATAGGAGTGGATAGAATGCACATTCTTTCCTAACTTAGAGTGAAAACATTAAGGATGCTTTTACTGAAGATGTCAGTTGTGGGCATTTTTAAGAGAGTCCTTTCATTAGGCTGAAGAAGTTCCCCTCTGCTCTAGTTTATTGAGCACTTTGATGGTGAATGGGTGCTGAGTTTTGGCCAAGTCTGTTTCGGTGCCTGTTGTAGGCACAGTGGACTTTTTTGGTAAAAAGCCAGACGGTGCAGAATTTAGCCTCTGGCGGCAACGTGGCTCCTGCTCTCTGCTCATGTATCCTGGCACAGAAGCAGCCAGGGACGACGCACAGCCTGGGTGAGCGTCTCATCAACAAAACTGCATTCATTAGAATAGGTGCTGATCCACTCTCATCAAGAGAAAAGAGGCAAGAAAAGCAGCGGTCACTGCTTTTAACACAGTAACTTACAGCCCACAAGTCCTCACTCACTGATCGCTGATCTTTGGAAATGACCAACTGTTTTGTTTTTTTAATGCTGTTTATACGATGAGTTACATGAAATTGATTTTTGAGTGTTGAACCAGCCTTGTATTCCCAAAATAAACCCAGCTGGTCATGACGGTTTCATTTCTATACATCTTGGATTCAGTTTGCTACAATGCACTGAGTTTTCCCACCTGTACTCACTGGCGATAGCTGTCTGGAAGGAAGGGTGTACCCACGGCCCTGTCCGAGGCCACAGGCCACACCACGGGCTCCGTGAGGTGCTGCTGTCTCGGAACTCATGGTTTTCTAACCTTGAAAAGACGTTTGGAATCTTGCCTTAACTTTCAAAAGGCTTGATTGTTCTATTAATTTTTCCCCCAGGAAAGAAGCACCCCAAAACTGACCAACAATTGAAACAATCGGTTCTGGACATGATCCTTCAAAATATCGGAAAATCTTCAGGTAAAGTGAACAACGGTGTGGTGACGAGAGGGGTCGTCCCCCTGGGGAGAAGGGAGGCACTGAGCCCGCCCGGAGGGCCCACGGGAGCCGTGAGCAGCTCTGGAGAGGAGCCTCCATCTTAGGGGTACCCTGCGAGCCCCACACCAGAGCCCACAGTCCCGGGGTCACCAGCCACCTGCGGGCTCCCCACCCTCCTTGGCTGAACTGAGTGAGACTGAGCCTCTTTCCAGAGATAACGGGGCTGCGGGGGACGCGTAGCCTCGCAGCCCTTCCCCTCGCTGCCCGCAGACCAGGGCATTGCCTGTCGAGCCGCTGGGATCCCACGGGAGGCTCAGGGCGGAGGTGGAAGTCCTAGAATTTCTCAAGGAAATCTCTCTCCACACAGGAAACTCTCTCCAGTAAGCGGCAGAGGAATAGAAAGGCCCAGAGGCGTCTTGGAGAGCGGCCCGGGGCTGTGTGCTTCCAGGGAGCTCCCGAGAGGGGCACCCAGACGGCATGAGCACACACCCACCCTTGGCAATAAAGAGCGCATGTGTGTACATGCGTCACGCTGGTAACCGCTCCGCAGAAGAACAGAGTTCTGTTCTGTGACCTTAAGCAGTCCCTTTAAATGTTAAGCTAGAAGGTGAGGGTTTGTGTAAAGAAACAAACAAACAAATACATTTGAGAAGAAGAGCATGGAAACCGGCCTCTTTGCTACACGGCAAGGCTTGCGACCCTCGAAGATCCTGTCCATGAAGAGCCAGTCTGAAGGCCTGAGCGTCAGCCCTGCCACCTCCCTCCTCCGGCAACAAAGTGCACACACATGTGCGACATGCATACGCGCGCACGCACACACACACATTCACACACACACTCACACATTCATACACACATTCACACACACTCACATACACACACACACTCACACACACACACACACACACACACACAATGCTCTTGCATCGCCACGTTTGCCAGGCTGGGGAAACGCAAAGTGGGGCTCCGTGCAGGTTTTAAGAAACGAGCGTGAGAACACGGAGGAGCACGGTCAGGGCTGCGAGAGGATCTGGGCAGCAGCACCCCCGTCTGACCCCCGCTCCCCCCGCCATGGCTGGCCAGGGTACTTTGCTTCTGTTTGCGAACCCTCCATGGACGTCTTCCCGTTGGATCCCAACCCGCTGAAAAGGCGCTGTGTGCAGCTGAAAGTCGACCTCTCCGCAGCTAAGCCCATGTGTCTGCAGAGACCTCTGCTGCACAGTTACCAGGGCAGCTTGCACTGTCTTTGTTGAGCTAAAGAGAGGACAAGAAGAACCTCTAAGGGAAGGCGACCGGGGAAGAAGGCAGGGCAACCTGGAATGGAACAGCCTCTCATTTACTAATTTGATCCCTACCTCTACTGCTCCAGCCTTGGTCAACACGTGGACATCGTCCCCCCCACAAAAAGCCTGAACCGGGAGGAAGCAAGGTCTGCGTGGCGGCCAGGAGCGGGGGATGGAGACGCGAGGGCCTCGGGGCCACCACCGGCAGCCTGGCGTGCCCGGGAGGTCTAGGGCCTCCATGGGAACTCTTGTCCAATTTTCACCCAAGCGAGACTCGGTGCCAGAGGAAGGCGAGAGGTGGGCACTGGCTGCCCACACCTGCCAGACCAGGTCCAGAAGGCCTGGGTCACAGGGGTGCAGTTGTCCAGAGAGGAGCGGGCCGGGGCCAGGCCCGGCCCCCATGGGGTAACGAACCACCCGTGGGACCAGCCCTGTGCCCACAGGGGCGTCTCCAGATACCCGGGTAACATGGAAGCCATGACGGCCGCAGGGGATGCCTGGAGCAGGTGGGTCCCCCGCGAGCCTGGTCTGCACTCCGGTGGGGAGGGGAGGCCTGACAGAGGCGGCTGACCAGCATCCCCGAGAGGCAGATGCAGGCTGTCGCGCCCTCTGGGGACCCTCGGGGGTGGGGGCCGGGGTGAGGTTAGTGGTGGAGCTGGTGAACCCCTGGGAGGACACCAGGTGGAAGCTGCTTTCAGCAGCACGAAGCTGGGCTCCAGGCAAGTTGCTATGCGACTTTCCCTCCTTGCATTTTTATTAAAACCTTAAACCAGAAGAAAGGGAGAGAAATACATTTCTCTTCCTGAAGAGACACCTGGAAACAGGGCCTCAGAACAATATCCATAATCACTCGGTCGGATTTTCATACCATTTGACTCAATTCTCTGGAGGCAGAGATCCCCGTGTGCTCACGCCCCTGCTCCCCGAGTCCACAGGGCGGGGCGAGGCATGAGGAGGTTGCAGCGGTGCACCCCTCCGCGGTGCCCCCTCTAAGCAGGCGGGGGTCTGACCCCGAGGCCCAGAGCGCAGTGTCAGGTGACCCCGGCGCGGCACCTGCTGCACCTGGGTCCCCCCAGAACACACAGCAGTGGAGACGCCCCCAGGGCGACCACCCCCCTGCCCCGTGGCCGCTGTGGTTTCCGCCCCTCGCCCTCATGCGGATCTGGCGCCCTGTGGCCCAGTCTGATTGTGACCGTGGCTATTCGGCCCAAGACTCTTTTCCCTGCGAGGGGTTTTCCGTGGGCAGTGCCCTCCTGTCCGAGTCCAGTCTGGAGAACACGCCCTCCCCAGAGACAGGGAGTCGTCCACAATTGAGTCTGCTGGGGACCAGGCCCGGGGGACAGGCCACTCGCCCCCCAGGACGAGCAGCCAGTCGTCCAGCAGGAGCCCAGCTGGGGGCTTCGGCCTCAGCAGCTGGCCTCCCTGGGTGGCGGCGGGGGCGGGGGCTCCTGTCCACTGAGCCCAGGGCCCCCGGCCAAGGACTGTGCCCTGGCCCCACGCAGTCTCCCCCGCGGCCACCCGGAAGCTGAGAGCAGTGACCACTTTCTGGTGGAAGCAGTGACCTCCCGGGGCCATGGGGGGCTCCTGCCTCCAGACAGCTCACTCACGGTGGGCTCTCCCCTCTCCCGCCCCAGGTGGAGCCCCCACTCAACGCCAACTCTTCTGGGTGAGACCCTGCTGGGTGACAGGCTGCCTGACCCTCGGGGCTCAGACCCACAGCCCGGCCTGAGGTGTGAGAGCCTCCACCGGCCCCCGCCCCGTGGCCCTGACCCCAGCCCTGGCGGCTCCTCCTCAGCCCACAGGCCGGCCTGACTGCTTGACAGCTCTCTAGATGCAGAGTGGCATGCGAGCGTGCTTTCTGCCAAGGCCTCATCTCTGGGAGACGCACGGGACAGAGCAGAGGCAGGCTCCAGGCCCCACGGGCTCTGGGCAGGCCGTCTAGCAGCGCACTGCAGGCCCCCCGGGGAGCTGTGCGCTGGAGAACCTGCTTCCCAGCTCTGCCACACGAATTTCTAAACCGAAGGTAAATGTGTATCCTAGGGAGCTCTGGCCCCCGCCCTGGGTCTGCCTCTGGGCAGCGGGGCCCCTGGTGGCCCCTGTCCTGCAGGACCCTGCACCCAGGGGAGCCAGTGTGGATGTCAGAACACCCAGCTCCCCTCACCCCCACCCCAGTGCGGGGGCCCTCGCTCACCCAAGCCCGAGGGGTGCAGGCGGTTTGCTTCCTGGCTTCATAGACTGTGATTCACGTGCTGAAGCACAAACCCTGCTGACACCCGGCCCTGGAGCCCGGAGACTGAACTGTCCTCACAGACGAGTCGAGAAAGAACCACCACATCTGAAAGATAATCGCTTTTAATTGTCTAAGTTTTCACTTACGCAACATAATAAAGGCGGATTTATGTGACTTGATATGACATTTTTACAAAAAATGTCCCCCCAACATCTGGGCAGCAGTATATAAATATTTACAATGAAAAAATAGGCAAGGAAAAAGGAAATCTTCATTATTCAAGACAATTTCTTTCCAACGCTTATCAGAATCCTGAAAATAAAGTACTTCGTTAACTTCCCAGGCATCCATATTTACACGGTGCTTCAGCTGATGGTTCAGAGAGCTGAGGCATCAGGACTCTGCCCTTTTCTACACTGTTTCCCAAGGTATCTGGGAGTAAATGAGATACAAAAATGCAAGCTTTGAAAGAAGAGAAAAAAGGAATAAACGTGTAAACACACTGATAGAAAGGCCCTTAGAGAGGTTAGTATTTTACAACACTAAAAACCAAAATAAAATGCTCTCTATATTTCCTTAGTAGGGACATCAAATTTCAATTTAATTTGGTTATATTAACAAGAATTGCCTCTAAAGAGGATGTTAAAAAAATAGCAATGACATTACCATCTTAACTGATGAATATCCATCGCCTTAATTTTCTCTAAAAGAAAGTGTGATCTTTTAAAAAGTGACAAATATAAATTATATTGTGGAGGGCTTAAGAAGCCTCAAAGTATGGTATCTTTTACATATGAAGACTTTAAAAAATAAATTCGGATAGTGCAAGCCAGCCTGTTTAACTTAGTGACGTCACAAACACGGTCAGCTCCGCTGTCTAGAAGCACGCCCTGCCTCTGGCCGAGCCGGCCGTCCCGGAGGCCCCGGGAACGTTTCCGTGGCGGCCCCCCGCGCTGGGCCTCAGGTGTGGGAGCTGCGCCGGCCCCGGGCGCCCAGGGACACACGCAGCCGCGGCTCCCGCGCCCGGTAGTGCTCGTTGAAGTCCAGCCTGAAGCTCAGGAAGCGCAGGCTCTCGTCGGGGCTGGTCGTCAGCAGCACCAAGAACTGCTGCACCACGCCCTGCGGAGACAGAGGGGGATGTGCTCGCTCAGGCGCCGTCAGAGCCCCCGCCGTGGAGCCCCGTGGACGTTTCCAGCAGCTCCCACCCTGGCAGGGTCCCAGGACCAGGGGTCACACCGTCGATGAAATTCACAACAGCAGAGGACTAGCCAGGATTTTCCTCCTGGCCCTTAAGCTCTACAAGAGTCAGCGAGAAGGCGAAGCAAGCAGGGAAAGGGCAGCTGTCTTAGTTCCGAGCAGGAAAGCCTGCTCACCTTCCACGGGACCAGAAAGCACAGAGTCAGGGAGCCCCGGCAGGAGACACTCGAGAGCCTAAGGAGCAGGCACGCGCTGGGAGCCCCGGCCTCAGGGCCCAGGGCAAGGGCTGGGTCACTAGAGGGGCCCCGCTCACACCACAGATCACCCTCCACGCAGGGGGCGCGTCTGGGAGTCCCGGCCCGCCTGAGCCGCAGAGACGAGGCCGCAGTGCTGAGTGAGGCCCGTCCACCCCTCAACAGCACGTGTTCCTTGCGGGGGACGGCGTGAGGTCTGGACACGCACCTGGTAGAAATGGGTCAGAATGCGCAGCTGGGAGCACATCTTTGGGATGGACTCCCGGAACTCCCGGACCCTCTGGCTCTCTTGCTCCTCCTCTGCTGCCGTCACGCCCCACTGGCCCTGAGTCAGGAGAACCAGAGGTCAGACTCCGAACGAAGATGCACGTGGGCTGGGGTAGACGTGGGTGGGGGAGCTGTTTCAGGGCCGTCTCCTCGCGGTTCTGACGCGTGCGGTCAAGGACACGCAGCTAGGAAATCACCCTGCTGCTACACCATGGGGGAGAGTCCGGGACGCCCGCTCCAAGACCATGGTATGCACACGTGTGTACAAGTGTGTGTGTCAGGGGGTGGGGGTCAGAGAGCAAAGAGAGGGGTGGGTTCCTGCTAGAAAACAAGACTTCCAAACACGAGACACACAGAAGGATCCTGGATGTGTCCTGGACACCTGACCACATCCGCGGGTACCCCAGGAAGCTGGGAGAGAGCAGAAAGCAGTCCCCGGGCCCCCTCACAGGCCCCCATGTGCAGGCCTCAGGTCTGACGGCGGCTTCTCGGGTCACGGCCTCCTGAACGCCGATCACTCCTCAGGCACGGTTTCAGCTTTCCCGGCTCCTGCCGTCTGGACACAACACACCGAACAACCTGCCTCATTATGCAGGTCTACTCTGCGAAGCGCTGGCGCGCACAGCGGGTACCATCTCCAGAAGGGCCTGGCCCAGAGCGCAGGCTCCCGGCTCCCGGGAAGGGCAGGTTCTCCAGGCCGGGGCGGTCTGGGAGTCAGCACGGCTGGCTTCCCCAACACTGCCTTCCTGCCCAGCAGCTGACATGCACGAGCACGTGAGAATGGGCGCCCTGGGGAGTGTGTGTATTTATCCTCACTCCCACTTTGTGAATCAGGAAACTGGGCTCCAGCAGGGCAAGTCAGCAAAGGCAGGAAGCCGGTGACGGGCGTGAGCCTCCAGGCTGCCCTGCCCAGGAGGCCCTGGGGGTGTCGCCAGCTCTGATGTCTCAGCCACAAACCCTGCTCCTGGCAACGCAAATGGGGTGAACACGTGTTCAGGACACGTACCGGATCCTTGTGTGTGTCTCATGCTTGGAAGTCTAATTTTCCAGCAGGTGCCCACCCTGCTCTTTGCTCTCTGACCCCACCCCCCGACACACACACACACCTGTACACACCTGTGCACACCTCAGCTTCGGAGCGGGCGTCCTGGCCTCGTCCCCATGGTGCAGCAGCAGGGCGATTCCCCAGCCACACGCTCATGACCCGGTGCGTCAGACCCGCGAGGGGACGGCCCTGAAACACCCGTCTCCACATACACGGAAGATAACGTGCTGGACACACTGGTTTCTTCCAAGTTACACCCCCACTAACACAGCCAAGGAAATACTCAGCACAGAACCGAACTGTATCAGCTGAAAAGCCATCTGTCACGACTCCGAGAACAGCACTTTGAAAAAGCCAAAGCCTGTACACACTATGCCCAATACAAGAAACCCCACAAAGACCCAAACTTATTCAATATTTGCAATTCAAGGTTATAAATGAAATACTTCAGGGAGGTCGCTAAACACAGCCAAAGTGCAGAAATCCAGCTCCTGTGTGCACACTTGTGTCTACCCGCTCCAGGTGAGTGGTGCAGTCAGGCACCGCCCAGCGGAGACGCCAACGCAGACGGGCGTCTGGACGCTCCCTGAGGGATGCTGGCCAGAGACCCGAGTCTCCCGTGCACTT
>SJYH01006900.1:352936-368632 GCA_006408735.1 Sylvicapra grimmia | reverse complement strand
CAGGTACAATTTTAAAAGGCAAGAAAAGAAGAAATATAGCCATATCCTCAGGTATTAATCATGGGATAAAGAGAGAGAAAAAGGGAGAAAGAGAGAGAGACTTTTGCTGGTGCTTCTAAAGTAAACTATCAAATACTACTTTGCAAAGGACAAAAGTATCATATTTTGCTAAATACAATACTGGACCAAGGGTCAGATTAAATAAATCAAAGTATATAAATATGCATACATTCATACTTGACACATTTAAGCATTAAAATGATTATTTATGTTAGTGTCTAGAAGTAGTTTCATAAAATAGAATATCATATCTTGATTGCTGAATTGGGTCACAACTCAAAGACTCATGGCACTTGCATCATGGGTACCTCGGCCCTTACCAAGTGTCTATTACGGCCTTCTAGCTGGAATTTCTGCTGCAGCCTGAAAATGTTGGAGTGATGAATCTAATTCTAGGAGATGAGAGGTGCTTCAATAAATCAAGGCCTGCCCTGGGAAACGTGAGCACTGTGTACATTTTCACTTATAAAGGGCTAAATATGTTTTTAGGAGATGTTCTCCTTTCAAGTACACAACAATTAACTATTATTCACTTTGTGCTTACATTGATATTCTTTCCCCATGGTTAATTAAATGAAAAAGATAGGAAAAGAGAGGATGAATCAGAACATAGTTTGTTTAAAATGAATGTGCCAAAGAAGAGGGATTTGATTCCAAGTTTTGTGTGTGGTTAGGAGCCAATTTATTGGACTAAATTACAAAACCACAAATTTGTGGTTTGCACTTTAGAAAAATGACAATTTTACACTCTAGACCTTGTAATAGATGTCAGTACTGTATCATGTTGACACACTGTAAATACTAACTGCTGTTTAAGAATTTTATTAGAGACCTAATACCAACATGAGTCAATCTAGGCCTATTAAAATTGTTATGTTTCTTATCTTGGGATTTCAGACATTCAGAATACTTTTAAATATACTGTTGTCATATTCTGGGACAATGCAGCTATATTATAAGGGAGGTATTTCTTTTTTTGAATAAGATAATACTGTAGTGTAACATATGTGAAGGAACTAAAAAAGCTGCACAAAATAAAACGTTGTTTAAGGAAAGACTAAAAGCCAATAAAACTTCAAAAATATGATTTTAATAAAAGATAAAACATTTATTGAATCACCTCCGAATTCAAATCCTCTCGACACATGAGAAACGCATGCACAAAAAATGTCCTGCCGATATTTTATTTCTCAAAGCTACTGAAAATATAATTTTCCCTCTCTAGTTCCAATGCTTTCAACATAGATTTTGTTAAACCCATATTTCCCATTCTGCATGATTAATATGCATTAATGAAATATCTTTGCAGAGGAAAAAAATACTATTTTTTTGCAATGTCGAATTGTGCTTTGTTTCTCTCCATCTTAATACTGATATGTATTGAATTGCCTATTAAACTCTCCAGTGACTTGAGAATTAAATCCATATTACATATTCTTTGACTGTGGATCTGTATGCATATAATAATGCTTTTCTAAACCTGTTCATATTTAACATTTGACTTAAACACACAAAACAATGCTTAGTATGCAGATAGTCACATAGTCACTGAATTTTCAGGTTCTCTGAAATCTAGTTATTATTTTGCTGTGTAGTCCACACTGTCATAACTCTATATGGATATCATATCTGATTGCTGTTTCCTTATGGTTCCAAAATGAAAAAGACATAAACATTACAATTTTCAACAGGTTGAGCTAATTCTAATCCTGAAAACAAAATGCAGTGAGGCAGGACTTTTGTTATTAAGTATTCATGATCAACAACAAGAGAAATAGAAAAATACAGTGAAGAATAGAAGGAGTTTTGCTTCTTTCCAGCCATTTCGTACCTCTCAGACAGTTATCTTAGTAGATTCAATTCCAGAGAAAATTATAAGACCCTATATCACACTATTTGTTTATCTAACAGCTTGTTCATTTACTTACTGTTGTGTTTTTCCTTCAACTTTGAAAATATATATTTTAATTTGTACTTAATATGTAATAATCATTTTGAAAAAATTTCTTATTTATGGTTATCTATTAAGTCAAACTGTATGAAATTGCCTATATTTTACCATTTTAGAACTATAAACTATTTTTGGTAAAACAAAGTAAACCTGTCTTGCCAGATTCTACTAAAGACAAACCACTACCTACTAGTATTTTACTTGACTGACTAAAAATTCTGCCTCTTGCTTGGCTGTGCACAACGTTGCAATGCAAAATCAAAATGCAACTTAAGAGTAGCTTCATACAGGTGTCACATCTATTAATGCCCAAAAAATTGTACACCCTGTTTCTTGATAATTTTCATTTTTGTCAAAGCAGGGAAATAGGTACCATTAACTGAGGAAATGAGTCCTGGGTGTTCATTGGAAGGACTGATACTGAAGCTGAAACTCCAATATTTTGGCCACCTGATGCAAAGAGCTGACTCATTTGAAAAGACCCTGCTGCTGGGACAGATTGAGGGCAGGAGGAGAAGGGGAAGACAGAGGATGAGATGGTTGGATGTCATCACTGACTCAATGGACATGAGTTTGGGTAAACTCTGGGAGTTGGTGATGGACAGGGAGGCCTGGTGTGATGCTGTTCATGGGGTTGCAAAGAGTCAGACATGACTGAGCGACTGAATTGAACTGAACTGAACAAGAGGACAAAGGTGCTGCTGCTGCTAAGTCCCTTCAGTCGTGTCCTACTCTGTGGGACCCCATAGGCGGCAGGCCACCAGGCTCCGACATCCCTGGGATCCTCGAGGCAAGAACACTGGAGTGGGTTGCCATTTCCTCCATAAATTTCTAGTACAAAGTGTGTCTGTCAGAAATCAATAGTGTTGACTTTACCACACAATCACTCGATAGTATGTGACTGAAGGGTTCAGTAAAAATAAAAAGGTCACATAGTACAATATACCAAGAAAGGAAGAGTGACTAAAAGGAGCTGAAAGAAATACTGCTCAAAACATGAACTAAGACACAATACTAAACAAGTGGACATACCTATTTTCTAGAGCAATAGAACAGTAGCAAGAAAATAAAGAAGAGTATGATGTTATCAGAAAAAAAAAAAAATGCGTCTCCTAGAACAGATGTTGTAAACAAATGAAAATGGAGGGAAAAGCCAAAATCTTGTGATGCTCTGGAAATAAGTGCCTCAAGAGCAAACCAAAAGTACAAGCTGCATCTAGACTTACAGTCAAAGTCTACACTTAAAGTCAAATTTCTGATCAGCTATCATTATGCTCCAGTTCATCTCTCTCATTTTAGTCCCTGTAATGACTGTGCCAAAGCCTTTGACTGTGTGGATCACAATAAACTGTGGAAAATTCTGAAAGAGGTAGGAATACCAGACTACCTGACTGGCCTCTTGAGAAACCTATATGCAGGTCAGTAAGCAACAGTTAGAACTGGACATGGAACAACAGACTGGTTCCAAATCGGGAAAGGAGTACAAGGCTGTATATTGTCACCCTGCTTGTTTAACATATGCAGAGTACATCATGAGAAACGCTGGGCTGGAAGAAGCACAAGCTGGAATCAAGATTGCTGGGAGAAATATCAATAACCTCAGATATGCAGATGACACCAAAATGAAGAGGAACTAAAAAGCCTCTTGATGAAAGTAAAGGGGAGAGTGAAAAAGTTGGCTTGAAGCTCAACATCCAGAAAATGAAGATCATGGCATCTGGTCCCATCACTTCATGGGAAATAGATGGGGAAACAGTGTCAGACTTTATTTTTGGGATCCAAAATCACTGCAGATGGTGACTGCAGCCATGAAATTAAAAGATGCTTACACCTTTTAAGGAAAGTTATGACCAACCTCGGAGAAGGCAATAGCAAGCCACTCCAGTACTCTTGCCTAGAAAATCCCATGGATGGAGGAGCCTGGTAGGCTGCAGTCCATGGGGTCGCTAGAAGTCAGATGCGACTGAGCGACTTCACTTTCACTTTTCGCTTTCACACAATGGAGAAGGAAATGGCAACCCACTCCAGTGTTCTTGCCTGGAGAATCCCAGGGATGGGGGAGCCTGTTGGGCTCCTGTCTATGGGGTCGCACAGAGTCGGACACGACTGAAGCGACNGGGCTCCAAAATTACTGCAGATGGTGACTGCAGCCATGAAATTCCTTGGAAGGAAAGTTATGACCAACCTAGACAGCATATTAAAAAGCAGAGACATTGCTTTGCCAACAAAGGTCTGTCTAGTCAGGTGAGGTGAAGTCGCTAAGTCGTGTCCGACTCTTTGCGACCCCGTGGACTGTAACCTACTAGGCTTCTCCGTCCGTGGGATTCTCCAGGCAAGAGTACTGGAGTAGATTGCCATTTCCTTCTCCTGTCTAGTCAAGGCTATGGTTTTTCCTGTGGTCATGTATGGATGTGAGAGTTGGACTGTGAAGAAAGCTGAGTGCCAAAGAATTGATGCTTTTGAACTATGGTGTTGGAGAAGACTCTTGAGAGTCCCTTGGACTGCAAGGAGATCCAACCAGTCCATTCTAAAAGAGATCAGTCCTGCGTGTTCATTGGAAGGACTGATGCTAAAGCTGAAACTCCAATACTTTGGCCACCTCATGCAAAGAGTTGACTCATTGGAAAAGACCTTGATGTTGGGAGGGATTGGGGGCAGGAGGAGAAGGGGACGACAGAGGATGAGATGGCTGGATGGCATCACCGACTCAATGGACTTGAGTTTGAGTAAACTCTGAGAGTTGGTGATGGACAGGGAGGCCTGGCATGCTGCGATTCATGTGGTTGCAAAGAGTCGGACACGACTAAGCGACTGAACTGGAACTGGAATGCTGAAAACTTTTATGCCTCAAAGGACACCGTCAAGAAGATGAGAAGACACCCCACAGGATGGGTGGAGCCCCTGAAGGTCATCTACCAGATAAGGGACTTGTGTCTGGAAAGGACTTGAATAAACATTTCCCAAAAAATGATGTACAAAAACCAACCAGAACATGAAAAGCAGCTCAACATCACTCATCAAGGGAAGGCAAGTCCACGGCGAGCCCCCGTCACACCCCCAGAGCGCCGGCATAGAGACGGAACAGCACACGCCCTGCCCTGCGTAACTCTGGCTGGAGCCCTCTGAGGAGCTGTCTGGCCGTTTCCCAGAGGGGCGTCACCTTCCCCACATCCGCACACACTGTAGACGCCAGGGCAGCCCCTGCGCACTGGTGACGCCGCAGGAAGACCGCAGCGCGTGTAGAGGCAGAAACACCAGCACTGTCTGACGTGAGACGAGGCAGAAACGGCACCTCCCTTCTGAACCTCAGGGAGCCCTGCCACACGGAACCCCAAATTAACCGGCATTCTCAGAGCTCTGTTCCCAAAGGGGCGCATCAGCAACACAGGTTCCAAACGGAAAGTCAATAAAAATCAGGTTTCTAGCACCGATCGAGGCTGGCATGCACAGCCCACAGCCAGACAGCTGGGGACGTGTCCTCTGCGAAGCCCTCTGAGCCACGTCCTCCTGGCTCTGCACTGACCCTCTCTCCCCCGTCCCGGAGAGGCTGCACGCCGTCATACCCCAGAGGCAGGAGGACACTCGAGGGCTCCGGACTCAAGGACAAGTGCTCAGACGTGCGCGGTTTTGCCTGAATTTTAAACTCAGTGACTTAAACTAATGACCAACCCTACACTTTTCTTCCTGTGCCCCAGCCTTAGCTGCTAAGACAGCGCATGAAGCTGTGGAACATAACTCACAATCCTAGGGGTGGGCTCACTTAGACGAGGATATGAACGGCGGCCACGCAGGCCCGAGTCTCTGTTTACAGTGCAAAGCTAGGGGCTGATTCTGGGATGCTGGGTTACGGTAGGGCTTTCCTAGGGACCCCTACAGCTAGAGCTGTGAGGGGGACATGCCCCGCCCACAGCCCCCCACNTGGACTGGTTCCAAATTGAGAAAGGAGTATATCAAGGCTGTATATTGTCGCCCTGCTTATTTAACTTATATGCAGAGTACATCATGCAAAATGCCAGGCTGGATGAAACACAAGCTGGAACCAAGATTACCAGTGGAAATATCAATAACCTCAGATACGCAAATGACACCACCCTTACGGCAGAAAGTGAAGAGGAACTAAAGAGCCTCTTAATGAAGGTGAAAGAGGAGTGTGAAAAAGAATGTGAAAGAGGGGAGTGAAAAAGCTGACTAAAAACTCAACATTCAAAAAATTAAGATCACAGCATCTGGTCCCATCACTCCATGGCAAAATAGATGGGGAAACAATGGAAACAGTGACAGATTTTATTTTCGTGGGTGACAAAATTACTGTAGATGGTGTCTGCAGCCATGAAACTAAAAGATGCTTGCTTCTTGGAAGAAAAGCTATGACCAACCAAGACAGCATATTAAAAAGCAGAGACATTACTTTGACAACAAAGGTCCCTCTAGTCAAAGCTATGCTTTTTCCAATAGTCATGTATGGATGTGAGAGTTTGACCATAAAGAAGGCTGAGTGCCAAAGAACTGATGCTTTCAAACTGTGGTGTTAGAGAAGACTTTTGAGAGTCCCTTGGATTGCAAGAAGATCAAATCAGTCAATCCTAAAGCAAATCAACCCTGAAATTCATTGAAGGGTCTGATGCTGAAGCTCCAATACTTTGGCCACCTGATGAGAAGAACTGACCAATTTAAAAAGACTCTGATGCTGGGAAAGACTGAAGGCAGGAGGAGAAGGGGACAACAGAGGATAGGATAGTTGGATGCCATCACTGACTCAATGGACATAGGTTTGAGCAACCTCTGGGAGATGGTGAAGAACAGGGAAGCCTGGTGTGCTGCAGTACCTGGGGTCACAAAGAGTTGGACATGACTGAGTGACTGAACAACAGGTTAAGACCTGTTGGGAAATAAGACAAGACTTGCAGATACAGAAATGAGAAAAATAAAAATAGCAGACTATATTTACATGGTAAAACAAACTAGATTCAGAAAGGTCTGCCCTTTTAGCATAAAAGTTCAATAATCATTANACACCCCCTCAGAGAGCAGGCTGGCTGCCCCACCCGGCTGCGGCCACGAGTGGCGGGGCTGGGGGTGGGCGGGGCTCACGCCCGACGGGGGCGCCTCTCCAGAGCCATCGGAGCCGGGGTCACAGTGAAGCTGCTGCGCTCTTGTCTCTGTTCTCAACCGTGTTCTCATCTTGTGTTCAAAGACCTGAACTCCTTCAGTGACAAACTTTATTTTCTTGGGCTCCAAAATCACTGCAGACAGTGACGGCAGGCATGAAATTAAAACACACTTCCTCTTTGGAAGAAAAGCTATCAGGAACCTAGACAGCAAATTAAAAAGCAGAGACTCACTTTGCCGACAAAGGTCCATCTATGGCTTTCCCAGTGGTCATGTATGGATGTGAGAGCTGGACCATAAAGAAAGCTGAGCGCCGAAGAACTGATGCTTCTGAACTGTGGTGTTGGAGAAGACTCTTGAGAGTCCCTTGGACTGCAAGGAAATCCAACCAGTCCATCCTAAAGGAGATCAGTCCTGGGTGTTCATTGCAAGGACTGATGCTGAAGCTGAAACTCCAATACTTTGGCCACCTGATGCGAAGAGTTGACTCATTGGAAAAGACCCTGATGCTGGGAGGGATTGGGGGCAGGAGGAAAAGGGGATGACAGAGGAAGAGATGGTTGGAGGGCATCACTGACTNTCCTAAAGGAGATCAGTCCTGGGTGTTCATTGCAAGGACTGATGCTGAAGCTGAAACTCCAATACTTTGGCCACCTGATGCGAAGAGTTGACTCATTGGAAAAGACCCTGATGCTGGGAGGGATTGGGGGCAGGAGGAAAAGGGGATGACAGAGGAAGAGATGGTTGGAGGGCATCACTGACTCAGTGGACATCAGTTTGAGCAAACTCTGAGAGATAGTGAAAGACAGGGAAGCCTGGCGTGCTGCAGTCCATGGGGTCGTAAAGAGGCGGACACACCTGAGTTGAACCTATATCACTGAGCTGAACACTGAGTGATGTGAACAACACATCAGTTGAACTGATTCTGGGGAAAGAGCGTCACGGGCCCCCACCCCAACACGGAGAACATCTTCATGGGGACCCGCCCTCTGCGCCAGGGGCTCAGAGAGAGGCCTGTCCCAGGGTTTCTCCTGGGCCACTGGAGGAGGACGGCTGACCCGCTGGGGAGGATCAGGAAGCTGGAACCAAGGCTATTCCAGACAGACAGGCTGACACCCTTCACTCAGCTGAGCAGGCAGACAGGTAACTCCCGGGACCATCCGCTTGCCCCCCGCCCTTGGCTCTTCGCCCGGGGACAGGTGACTTGGGTGCAGTGGCAAAACCCCTGGGCTGTGCCCGTCTTGGCGCCCAGGGGTGCAGGCAGCCTCACCCCACCATGCCCACCCCGGGGAGAACGTCTCAGTTTCTGAAGAGCGGAGTTCCGGCAGCGCCGGGGGTGCTGCTCAGAGCAGGGGGAGACAAGCCCCTTGTGGACACACAGGCCGCCTGAGCCCCGGCTCTGGGGCCCGCCGGACGGTGCCCCGGCTCTGCCCGCCCGCTGGCTTCCGAGTGACCGTGAGGAGCCGGCGGGGGTGGTCGGCAGGGCTGGGGCGTCTCTAAGGCCATGGCGCCAAATTTAATGCATAAACGTCAGACCTACCTGTGTCCATGAACGTCTTCTCTGTGAGGACATCCATGAGACAGACATGAACGCACAGATGCAGTTTTCAGCAGTAATTTAAAAATTCTCAAGGAGTAAGGAAAGACGAGCATTTTCTTCCAAATATTGCAGTCCCGCTCCACCATCCAAGAGAGCAAAATCCCCTCCAATATAAATGAATTAAAATATGTCTATTGTTGCCTTAAGTTCCATGTTTTCGGATTTGAAAAAAAATCCTCTTTCCAAAATGTTGAGGTGTTTGCACCCTCTCGCCCAATTTCTGCTTGAGACACACCCTTCACTACAGGATTGGAGCTGTGTGTCCCCAGAAGTGACTTATATCCTCATTTGCTTGAGCAAAGCTCATCTGTCTTGTCCACTGTTTGCTTTCAAAACCATCCAGCTGAAGCCAGTTCCGCCCTGGTTGTTGCCCAGGAGGCAGGTTCTCTGCAGAGCGAGGCTCTGAACACACCCGGGACATTCTGAAGGTGACCTCAAGGTGAGATCCTGAGCCACTGAAGCTTGGAGAACACGGAAGACCTCCTCGCGGCCGATCCTGACGCTCTGCAGGTCACCTGGAGGGCACGTCCTCACAGCCGCCAGCCCCAGCCCCCCCGCCCCGTCCAGGACACAGGCCGGGAAGCCAGATTCCCGAGGGATTTCACTGAGAACGCCATCCGCACAGACGCTGCTCGTGGAGGGTGGCTCATCAAGGGTACACGGGGAGACGGCGTAGATTTATACAGCAGAAAGCATAGAAACCAAGGGTACCCAGATGAGACAAAGGCTGTCTGTAAAATATTTTCATCCCTGCTAAAATGTCATCAGCATCATTACGCGTCTGGATAATACTTTTAGCGAGAAGTTAAATAAGCTTCATTTTTACCATCTCTGCTCATCACTGTGTGAGACTCCGCCCCGGGCGTCGCGTCTGATAAAGGGCAATGTCATAGCGCTCCCTAAGTGCGACGCCAGCGCCGGGAGCAAACTTTACTGCCAACAGCGGACACGACCTCATAGTTCAGAGCCTTGATGATCTCGGATTTGGGGGCTGCTGTTGCCAGGTCTGGCTAGCCTGTGACGTTGCCGCGGGGCGTCACTACCCAGAAGCAGAGATGTGGACTGCATCAGCTCATTTTTCTGCTGCTCCCATGCGGCTGTATTAGCGTACCTCCGTCCAGGCTCCGTGGCCTCTTTTAAAGTGCAAGTCCAATGTCTGAGAGGGTTGGCTCCCTCTGGGGACCCTGGAGAGGGCCTATCGCACTCCCTGGCTCCGACTTCCTTCCCTCCCCACTTCTCAGGACCCTACACCCCACGGGGCCATCTGGCGATGCAGGCAGCCACCTGAACTCCCACCGCTGCGGGCTGGGGTGGCGCGTCAGCACCACTTGGGACTCTCTCTCCTGGGCCCCCAGACCCGCCCCCCAGGGACCCGACACTCACAGTGATGCCGGGGTAGTAGCCGCCCACGGCCACGTTCTCGGTCCTCGTGGTCGCGGCCAGGCCGACGGTCAGGATGGAGGCGGACACCGCCAGCAGAGCCCCCACAGACCACAAGGCCGTCTTCTTTCTTCTCACAAACCCTGCCGGGGCAGGACACAGGAGCCGGTGGGCCAGGTGCTGGGCTCGGGGAGGGTCCCGGCACCTCGCAGGCGTCCCAGCAGCCCCGGCTCTCGCCGGCAGCCCTCTGCTCACGGGCAGGGCCTGGGACGCGCTCCCCGGGGACCGCGGACGTCTGCCTCCATCCTCCCCGCCCCAGTCCCGAGAGCGGGACCCTTGCCGGCCCCTCCTGTGCCCAGCCTGAGGTCTCGCCCACTTCCCCGCTGTCACCTGGTGAACGGCACGGACCCCACTGGCCCTCCTGCACAGCCAGCCTCACCCGGGCCCCCGTCAGACCACCTGCAGTGAGAACAGGAGCCGGGCCCCCTCCCCCGAGGCCCCGCTGCACCCAGAATGCCTCAAGCCACGGTCACCGTCCACACGTTCCGTGTCCACTTCCCTAACGCTGTCCCCCAGACAACGGGCCCCCGAGGGCGGGGGGCGCTGCCTTGCTCCCTGACACCCCCCACCTGCCTAGGACGGCGCCTGCCCACAGCAAGTTCTCAGTAAACACCGGGCTGGCCGAGCCCTCCCCAGGTCCCAAGTCCCCCAGCCCTCCCCCCCGGCCCCAGCCCACGGCAACAGCCAGGCCGCCACTCAAGCAGGGGCCTGGTGCTGCCCAGGCCGGGACCCCCCCAGCTCCAAGGCTGCTCGGAAGACCAGGTCGCGTGGGCTGGGCACGGCGAGGGTGCCCGCCCCTCTGGGCCGCCCATGAATCCACACTGCTCTGTGAGTGCACCCTTGTCCCGGGCTCCATCCCGAGCCCGTCTCGCTCGCTGGCCCACCTCTAGGTCTCGGCTCAGCGCCAAACTCGCAGGACATCGAATGGGAGGCACAGAAAGTACAAAAGTGGGCAGAGCTCACCACCACCCACCTGCACATCCACCTCCCTCTCCCCTTGTCAGTGGGGCCCATTATTGGATGTGGAAACGGGCCAGCTGAGAGGTGGCACTTTCCAGCCCCTTCTGCTGGGTGATTACATCCTCAGCAAATAGTCTCCATCTCAACAAGAGTGTCAGCTGGAACCTACGGGAAATCTCTTAAAGGAACCATTGCCTCGGCCTTTCTCCCCTTCATTCTTCCCACAGCATGGAGTGTGAGCACAGAGATGGAGCCCCTGCAGCCGTTTTGCTCTGCGAGGAACCTCGACAAGGGAAGTTGCACCCAGAGAGAGGCTGAGCAGAGAGACAGCCCTGGCTCACCCACTTCCAAACTCTGCTCAGGCAACAGAACCGCATCTCCAGACCACAGGGCACTACTGTGGATGCCCTGGCATCTGTAGTCACAGAACTCAAGAAAGCAAGAAAGGCACCCTTCCATCACTGGCACCTCCCTCCCCCAAGCCTTGACTTCTGGGTTTCGTGTAGAACTACCTTCCCCACACGTGTCTCAGGGAAGGCAAGAAGTCTTGTCTACAATAACCACAATTGTAATACTAAGAATTATTACCGTAATCAAACCTCAGTTACTCCCATCCCTACGTGGTCATTGACAACCACACGAGAGACACCGAGAGGGCCAGGCAGAGGGCCGATGAGAGGCCCACACGGAGCCCGGCCAGGCTGGTGTGTTTTGTTTGTTGCAGAGTGAGCTGTCTTGATCCCTGTGACTCCAGAACAAAATGGGATGAAAGAAAAGCGTGGTGCTTCTTCCCACACCAAACTTTTCAAAATCGACATGGGTTTGTATGTGTGTTCGCTGGAGAAGCAGCTGTGCATTCAACCACAACCACCATCTCAGATCTGGACCATCCCACGGACAGAGGGTCCTAGCGGGCTACAGTCCATGGGGTCACACAGAGGTGGACATGAGTGACATACGTATATACCATCTCAGATGACCCCGGTCCCCGCCAGCAGCACTCACCCGCCGCCTCCGCTCTGGACGGGGCATCTGAAGATTTACACGCTGTCTGCAGTCCCATCAGCAAAGCTGGACGGCAGGCCAAGGCCACGACCCCCAAAACCAGATTGTCACGTGCTCAGAAATAAATTACCCAGAACCCTGAGTCAACGTGCTGACTCAGAATCGCTTGGTCAGCCTGGGAACACTGCTCTACCCACTGGCCTGGCTGGGGCGAAGCTCGGAAGGTCACTTCATTCCGGAGGCCCTCCACCCTTCACCTGCTCTTTCACCGCTATTTTCTGATAGTCTTTATTGCAAATATATAAGACCTGTTGAGGGTGAACCAATTAGAGGAGAGTCCACAGGACGCACAGCCCTGGTGTGAGCGGACAACTCACACCTTTGGGACCCAGCGGGCCCGGGAGCCCCTGCGGAGGGCTTTTCCCTCACTCACTGCTATTCGCTGCATCTTCCTGATGTCACAAGCATGTCACAAGAGTCACAAGCATGCAGAAGCAATCACTTATGTTTCCTTGCACATTTAAAGCCTGAAACCAAGGATTCAGGTACAAGCTGGTTTCCCCCGGAGACCGAAAGGTCAGCGGTTACGACTGATCTGGGGTGTCTTGTGGGGGGAAGAGACCACGGAAAGGCAGAGCCACTCTGGCAATGGGTGAGCGAGAGAGAAAGTCGCCGCCCCAGAGGCAACATCCTGTCCTGGGCGATCAGCTTCAGCATGGCAGGCACACTGAAATAAAGGACCCAAAGCTAAAAACACGTCTTCTACGGTTTGGAAAATTAACGAAGCTGTTACCTTGGACATTGGCGCTGCAATCACTCTAGTGACACGGGCCGTCCAGCAGCCGGAGGGGCCCTCTAGCCTCCGCCCTGCCCACCTGGCCCCGGGCTCCCCCTCCTACGCACCGGCCACCCTGCCGAGCCCCGAGCCCCGCGGGGGAGCCCACAGCCCTGCTGTGTCCTAGGCAACCCTCGCCCTCAAGCACTCTTCCCGAGGGCCCAGACCAGTCTTGGTTGTAAAGCGTGTCTTAAGAGCAGGAAGATGCCGGAAATGAAATTTTATGGGACTAAGTGCTTGACGAAATTATCAAAAGCCCTCCTCCTCAGAGAGCTTTGCTATTTTTACTGTTTTAATGCATTATACGTTCATTATGCTCAAAATAATTAACTGACATCTCAGTGCCCGCTTCACGCCACCGGTCCGACTGCTGGGCCTGGCCTCGTAGTTCCGTGAGCCCGTCTGGCTGACCCCCTCGCCTCCTTGCGACCACGCTCTGGCTCCAAAGGCTCTCGGCTCCGCTTGGGTGGCCCCTTTAGGAAGCTGCATGAGTGGGGACCGGAGGCAGCCACCGGGGGATGGTTTCTCTGGGCCTCATCAAGTCCGTGAGTGACGCCCTGACAGGCCTCGTCAAAGGCGTCTCCTCCAGGCCCACGCGAAGCTCCCTGGAACCATCCTCAGTCTCACTGCACCGTTTCACCGCATTTTCCCACGGCTGACTTTCCCTGTGAAGCCGCTCCACGATGCACAGCACGGGGCCCGAGCAGCCCTTTTGCCGGGATCGTGTCGTAGCTCCTGAGGGACTGTGAGGTTTGGGAAGACAGCAGACGGGGAAGGGGCGGTGCTGAGCGGCCTTGTTTCAATGACCCAGACTCCAGGCACGAGAGAGACACCAGGGCAGGACCCCGCCTGCACTCGGCGCTGGGCACGGGGGCCTTCATTGGAGCACCAGACAACAGGAACGAGTCCAAGAAGGAAGGCGGGCCCTGCTCCTGGCCGCCGCGCGCGCACACTTTCAGGTCAGGCTTTGGAGAGGAGGGGAGGGGTCTGTGCCGGAGGAAAAAACCAGACTCCCGGCTTGCTCCTTCCACCCTCCTGTCCCGTCAGAGGAGTCTCGCGTGGGCGCTCTTATAACTGAAGCGCCATGAGGCTGTGCCCTGACTGTCAGCTAAAACCTCAACTATTAGGCTTGTAGCTGTGCTGGCAATTCACACAAACTGTGGTGGGGCTGCCAGACATGCTGAGTGACTGCACATGCCCCAGCCCCAAGCCCAGGAGCCATGGGGCTCCTGCTTGACATGCGGTTCCCACCGCTGTGACCCTCATGCGTCACATGAATGAGTGAGCTGCAAGCGAGGTCAGCCACGACTCCCACTCGCCTGCCGNCTGTCTCTTATACACATCTCCTCCTTCCAGCCTCTCCTCCCAGCCTCTCCTTCCAGCCTCTCCTCCCAGCCTCCCCTCCCAGCCTCAGTGGCTCAGTGACCAGGAGCAAGGACAGAGTGGAGCCAGTCACTGTCTCGCCCTCTGCACCTTCTTCCCTGAGTGGAGCTGGAAGGGTACATCACAAAGGTGGGGGGCGCACAGTCACCTAGCCACCCCCTCCCGGCGGGCAGGGCCCAGGCCACCCAGAAAGAAGTTGCTTGTTTAACCATCTGCTCTTAAGAGCGGTCGTGGGGACAAAGCAACTGTTCCAGGGAAATGGACCACGACGCAGCGACATGCCCTCAGCCGACAATTTCCCTTTTATTCCACTTCTCACAAAACAGACCTCCAAGGGTGTGAACGCAGAAATGTAAGGCAGAAAACACCCATAATCCCATCCCAGCCACACTAATGTTTAGTATTTTTAAGTAAAAAACCAACTCTTAGCATTTTGTAAAGTTCCTCCTCAGAATAAAAATCTAAAATGCTATTTTTAAATCAAGTCATTCTAATATAATAATGGCAATAACCATAAATAGTTAATAACTATAATAACAACTATCTGTTATAATCAGTAACTGTTTGCATTTGGTTTTAGAGAGTGTTGGTCACAGAAGTGTTTCTTCTAGAAAGACTCCTGATTCCTCGGTTATCATTTAAAAATCAAGTGACATCACTAATCTGTTTTTTAAAAAGACTTTCCAGGGCTGGGAGTTGAAACCGCATTTCCTACTGGACGGTCCGTGAAGGCTTTCAGGACCCAGACATCTCTGCACCCATCCCAGAGAGTCTTCTCTTTGGAAGTCTCCCCGCCTCCCCGTCGGGAAAACAGCCCCCTCCTGGCGGCCTCCGGCAGAGAATACAGGCGCCGGCCTCCTGTGTCCCAGCCCGGCTTGGCTGCATCAGCCTGGGAGGGAAATCCTTGAAATTATGGAATCGTCTGGAGAGGGCGCGGGGAGCCCAGCCGCCCCAGGGAAGCCCAAGGAGAAAGAAGCTACCTGGCCCCAGGAATGACCTTTTCTTAGAAAATGTTGGAGACTGAAGCTGAGTGGAAGGATGAAAACAGAGTCCGGCTTGTGCGGGTCGTGGTTTACTGTCTGCAGTAGAAGACGGTGGAGAAGAGACGGCAGGGGCCGCGCAGACGGGACCCTCAGAAAAGAGCTGGGAGGGGGCCCGTGGGCGCTCGGGCACCGGAGAAACGGAGCCCGGCTCACCTGCGCGCTCACCTGTCGTGTCCAGCAGGGCCAGGGGCCCGGGCACCGGCGGCGGGAGCGGCTGCATCCCGGGCTGCTCTCCCGCTGCTGCGACAGCGGCCGCGGGGCGGGGCGCGGGGCCGCGAGGACCAGCCGCGAGCGCGGGCCCTTTCCGAGG
>SJYH01006900.1:338801-352109 GCA_006408735.1 Sylvicapra grimmia | reverse complement strand
GCTGGGGATCTGCGGGAAGGGAGCTCCCTGGCGTGGCCACAGTGACACCGCTGTTTGGAAAGGAAGGCGGGTCCTTGTCCGCTCTGCTGCGCTGCGCTCAGTCGCTGAGTCACGCCCAACCTTTCTGAGACCCCATGGACTGCAGCCCGCCAGGCTCCTCTGTCCATGGGAGTCTCCAGGCAAGAAAACGAGTGGGCTGCCATTTCCTCCTCCAGGGGTCTCCCCGACCCGGGGACTGACCCGGCGACTCCTTCCTGAGTTTCTTGCGTGGGCAGGCACATTCTTTAGAAGCCAGCAATTCCTGCTTATGGACGTGACCAAGACCTGTGGTTCTGAGCCCGGAGAATCATCTAAAGATCTTTTTAAAAAGATCTACTGCTGCCCTGAGCTTAACCCAGACCCATCGACCCAGGATATCTGTCAGTGAAGTCGCTGTGAGGAAGCCCAGTAGCTCTGAAGGGGCTCCGTCGTGAGAGAAAGCCCTGGCGCGCGGGGTCAGCACACAGGCTGGCTCTGTGTGACAGCGAGCAGGTCCAGGGCCCCTGCATGGTGGGACTGCGCACACCAGCAGGAAGAGCGCAGCGTGGAGCGAACCTGTGAGTGCGTGGTGTTGAAGCGAGTGGGACACACCTGTGCACGGACTGTAAGCGTGAGAAGCAGCGCTGCTCACCCACAGGCGCCCTGCATGCTCTGCACGGGCGGCCGCTCTGCAACCTAGATACCGTCCCCTTCACTCGGGAAAGACCGATGGACGAGCGGACAGAGGGCCTCGTACAGCAGCGGGCCCTCAGCGGAGAAGGGACAATGCAGAGGGAACACGGCACCCGAGGGCGAGTGGGCCTGAGCAGCCACGCCGCCTCCCAGAGGAGGGACTGTGAGGCTGAGAGGAGGCGCCGGTCCCCACCAGAGCAACGTCCCGCCCACCCCGAGGGCGTGACGTCCGGCCAGGCAGCCGTCTGGGGAAGACGCCCGGGGCAGACCAGGAGGGTGGCCGGGCACCCGGGGCCAGCAGGAGGCCTACGGGAGTGTCCCGGCGAGCCTGCTTCAGAAGGGTCACTGGGAGGGCACTTGCAGGGCAGCAGGTGGGCCGGGAGGCCTGCGAGGAGGGTCAGGTCCAGGGAAGGTAGCCGTGGTGCAGACCAGGACGGGGTGCAGGCGGTGAGACAGCCATGCGGACCTCATTCTGTGCCTGTTGTTCCAAAGATCTGCTGAAACCGTTCTTAAAGGATGTGCTTGTGGTGCCAGAAATGATACCTTCTCCAATAAATACATTTCCTGTTGGAGGTTTTAGATGCCACTGCAGCTGGGCAGGTCTTTGGAAACTGTCTCTGGGCCCCCTGAGCAGGGGATCCTGAGGAGCACGGCAGGTGTCCGGGTCCCCACAAGGCACCCCATCGGGGGTCCCCCACCCCACCGCCACCCAAGTGAGGAAACTGAGGTCCAGGAGGCAGATGGATGTGACCGGAGCAGACCCTGCATGCGCGCCTGGGGCGGACATCGTTGGAATCCACCCCCAGGCTCCCCCACAGGAGCCCGAAGCACACGAGCGCAGGTACCCTGGCTCTGAGGCTGATGACGCTGACCGACCCTGGTGCCCCGCCTCGGCCTGAGGACGCCCGTGTCCAGCCCAACTCTGCAGAGAGCCGTAGTCTTGGATCAGGGTATTTTTGAAACCTAATTTAATTTAGCTCTTGCAAAGGCAATTATGAGAAGATGAGGAAATCTGTCTTCTACTGTTCTGAGGACAGTCAGAGTCTGGACCAATTATTACTGACATCAAGAAGATAATTGAGTAAAACAGATGATCCCCAGCACCAGGCTCCTTCCTGCTGTGTGAAATGTTTGAAAACTCTAAGGTTCTCTACCTCCACTGCCCTCACCTGAACTCAGGTCCCCACTCCTCAGAGGGTCTCACCCAGAGGCCCTGAGCCGACCTGGACTCACCTCTCAGGTGGGATGGGCAGGCGGCGGTCAGGGACGAGGGTGATGTTAGGTGGACACGTCTCAGACACTTCACCCTGCTCGCATCTGCCTTCATTAATTGGTACGATATTCTACCCATTTCACAGATGAGGAAACCGAGGCACTAAGCGTGTGAATAACTTTTCTGAAATCAAGGAGCTGGTTGGTGGCAGAAACAAGATATGACCAGGTCAGTCCCATTTCAAGCTGTAGTTATGTCCTGCAAATAGGAAAGCGTGTATTTACCTGACTTCAGACATTTAATCTTTTGTTCTTGCAATCAACAAATATTTACTAAATTTCCTCTGTGTTCAAGATACTAAGAAAACCATGAAGATGAGTTATACAGACCTGCCCTTTAAGAGCTTTAAAGGTGAATAGCAGGAGAAATACAGTGTGCTGTTGTGTTATAGAGTGGACGAGGACTATAACACTCGTGAGAACCGCCACGAGAGGAGAAATGGGAATCCAGGGGTGTGGCCCGGCCCCAGGGGAGACCGAGGCTTCCTGATGACCAGCATGGCGCTCTCGTCTCACACCGGAAAGCCCTGGGGGCCATTATAATCCCAGAGCCCGGAACTCAAACCAGGGCCCCTGGAGGGAGAAGAAGTCTGAGGAGCCCAGGTGGTCCGTGAGCAGCAGGACTGGGAACCAGGCTTTCGGGCCAAGAGGATGCTGACAGGGCAGGGCGTGCAGGGATTGGGGGGCCATGTTGCATCCAGCCTGTTGGGGGCCACTTTCCAGGGGCCCTGTGAGCAGGGCTGTTGGGAGGATGAGAAATCGCCATCAAGTCCAAGGATTCGATGGTGAGGTCTTTCTGCATCTCCCTCATGCCTGGGTGGCGGTGGGGGGACTCTTCCCATCACGAGGAGACCCCCTTTGCCCCTGGAGACGGAAACGAGCATGATGAGCTGATGGGGGCTGGCTCAGCCCCAGACAGCAGGAAGCGGGGCTGATCTTCACAAGCATGATGAGCTGATGGGGGCCGGCTCAGCCCCAGACAGCAGGAAGCGGAGCTGATCTTCCCAGGGCCCCGGCCTGTCCTCGTGGCCCCCACAGCAGAGGTCCTCACCCGTCTGGCTGGCCTCTGCTCCCGTCTAGGCACCGCTCCGTCACCGCTGTGCTCAGCCTGCACCGCCCGCCCTCCCCACCAAGCTCGGGTGGCTGGTGTTGCTGCCGCCTCCCCGCCTGGAGAGAGGGTGGATGTCCAGGCCACAGCAGGGGCCACCCGGAGCTGCCGGGCCAAGGCGGGCCCGGGCGCTGGCCGACCTCCACTCACCTTGCGGCCATTGCCTCTCAGTTACCTGGGCTTCGGCTTTGGTGAAACCAAAGACTGGAAGAGTCCAGGGGCTCCCGCCCGTCCACCCTGCCCCAGGCCTCCCTCCTCGGAGGGTAGATTTCACTGGCTCCAGCTGGAACAGGGCAGAGGAAGAAGATTCTAGACCTTCCTTTCTTAAATTACAATCAAGGAGACTTGAAAGTGCATGACCGGCCGCCCGAGAGGGGAGGATGAGCCATCGACACTGCCGGCGTGGGTGGTGGGCAGGTGAGCGCAGTGTCCACTCAGTCCTGTTAGAAAGCCGGGTTCACTGAGGCCCTGATTAGAACCGCGACCGGCCCACGACAGGCGCCCGGTAACACCTTGTGCGCAGAGATCGAGTAATGGCGGCCTCACCCTCTCGACACCGGCTCCCACCCAGGTGGACGCCCCTGCTGGACGCACCCCTCTTCGCGGGGTCCTCCCAGCCCTGTTCCAGGAGGACCCGTCACCTCCATCTGCCTGAGCAGAGAGGGACCAGCAGGCTCTGAAACCAGGGCCAGCCCTGAAAAGAGAGGGATTAGAAGACCCCCATGAATCAGCCGGGAAGCCCCTTTGGCAGCCACAGGCCTGGTGGGGTCCAGATGCAAGGGTCCTCAGCCCCGTGCCGGTGGGACCCTCATCACTGAGGGAGTGTGTGTGGGAGCCTGGTCCAGAGCCCAGGAGCTGGCGTGGGGTAGTCCGCAGAGCACGCCTGTAACCGATCACCCTGCAGGAGCTGGGGATGAATAATGCAGACGGGAGGCCAGGAGACACAGGCCCCGCCTGCCCGCGCCCGTTGAGGCAGTGAGGGATGCGCCAGACGGGAGATGCTCTCGGGGACACGGATGGATTAAGTTACGAACACCCTGGGCTTTGCAAGAAAGCCTGTAAGGGTGATCTCCCAGCCCTTAACGAGCCTGAGCAGGGGGCTCACCTTTCAGGCACTCAGTCCCCAGGGGAAGCCCACCCCGACTCCCCAGAGGGAGGTGCCTTCCTGGCCTTGGATCCGCTGTCCCCTTGGATGTGCAGGACAGGGCCTGTGTGGGCAGGGCAGTGCCCCTCCAAGGCCGGGCCTCCTGCCCACAGCCCTTATCAAACGCTGCCATGCCAGAGCACGGCGGCCACACCCAGTTATGTGGACCCACAGGGCCTGGCGAGGAGCTGGGAAGCCCCCAGGGTGACCGCCCCCATCATCTCAGGCCCTGGACCTTGATGAGCTTTCTCCCCACAGCCTTGCATCTTGGACAAAAGGAGGCTGACTTGCAAAATCCTTGTTCTCTCTCACTGAGGGAGTGAGGTTTGGTTTCTCCAAAATCAAATCAAGCCTATTTAATCTTCATTTGAAATTGTCTACATAAAGCCTGAGAGCCTAGCTAATATTTATTTTAATCCTATGCTTTCAAATTGAGGTTTTCCTTTCAAATTATTCTTCTCTTGGCTGCCAGAAGGCCTGTAAGGTAGACGCTAGGTTTTCGCTCAGGCCCAACCTGTGCGTCCGGACACTTGCGGAGAGGCTGGTCCCATCGTGGAATAAGAGGAGGTGACCTCAGCCTTCGCTGAGCTCAGATTGCATGATTATTAGCAGTTCTGTTTAGTTAGTTATTGTGTTTATCAGAATCAGCTCGTATCGCTTGAATAGCCCCAGAATCTCCATGGAGATGCCCTGGCCGGGGGGCCCTCCTTCAAGGTGTCTGCCTCTCCTGGGCCTCAGCTCCACTCAGACAAGTGTGGGACGCAGCTTCAGAAAAAAAGGGGACTTACGTGTACACACAGCAGGGCCTGACGGGCTACCGGGACCTGCCCAGACGCGGAGCAGAACGGAGTGTGCAGACATGGAGGCTGTGGGGCTGTGCCAGCAACTCTGGATCTAGAGAGACGGAGACCAAGTGTGCGTGCGTGTGTGCATGTGTGTGCGTGTGTCTATGTATACATGTGAGCATGTGTGCACGAGTGTTTATGAGTGTGCATACGTGTTTGTGAGTGTACATGGGTGTATTCAGGTGCAAGTGTGCACACGTGTGTGAGTGCATGTGCGTGTGTGTGTATGCATGTATGTGTGAGTGTGGCATTGTGTGTGCACGAGTGTATATATGTGCATATGTAAGCATGTGAGTGTGTGTGTGCATGTGTGTCATGTGTTTGTGTGTTTATTGTATACTTGTGTGTGCACATGTGTGGGTGTGCGTGTTTGTGCATATGTCTTTACATATGTTCACATGTGTTTGTGTGCACGTGTGTGTCATATAAATGTGTGTCTGTGTGTTTATACTTGTGTGTACACGTGTGTGGGTGTGCATGTTTGTGCATATGTCTATACGTGTGTTCGCATGTGTTTGTGTGTATGTCTGTGTCCGTGTGCATCTGCACGTGCATCTTTGAGATTTTGAAGGAGAGTGTGCACCAGGACCATAGCACAAGCTAGAGAGTGCATCCCTATTTTTAAACTATTTTTACCCATTTCTACTTGGATAGAAATTGCATTTTTTGCTTTTTATTAATACAAAGAAAAGTTTCAATGAAGTCATTTTCAGCTTCTCCAGGTCAATAAGGAAATATGCTCAGTGGGGGTGGGGGGCAGTGGGGGACACCCTGACACAGGTCTCGCCAGAGCGCACCGCAGGGTAGAAGAGTGGCGTCTCCTTGGGCTCCTGGCGTGGGGACACCCACAGGGCCCCAGGGCCCACCCTGCACCCTGCAGGGGTCCTGAGGTGAGCGCAGGGAGCTAGGGACGAGGGCTTCTCCTGGGGGAGCGGTCACCCGCCTGGGGCGGATGGGCGAGCTGCTGCTGCCGCGTCTAGGGGCTGCAGGCAGCCCGGTTGTCTGGGCTGGAGAGCCTGTCCCCTGCCCAGCACGGCGGGGGACAGCTGGAGAGACAGTGAGACCCCTCCAGGCGTGCCTGGTCAGGGGGTCTGCACCAAGACAGCCCCCCACAGAGGTCCCGAAGACACATGACGCGTCACCATGAGCGCCGACCAGGAGCCGCCCTGTGCACCTCCCGCCGCGGCCTCAGCCCGGCCTGGAGGTTTCGGCTGGCCAGGAGCGGGAGGCCGTCCCTGCGGCTCAGCTGGGAAAGACAGTGCAGAGGGAGCAGAGTCCCAGCCTCACGGNTTATCGGGGTGGGGGTGCCCGATCAGACCACGAGAGAGAGACAGCTGAGGTCCCGTGTGAGGCTTCTGTGACTGTGTCCACACAGACCCACCAGTTCCTGGAATAACTGCTGATCCATCAGTCCAGTGTATCCTCTGCCACAGCTGGGCAGGTTTGAAATGTCACAAGTACTGAATAAGGGTTTAGTGTGTGTCCCACGCGATATGTGGGACACACGTAAAAACGTTGTTTGCTGTTTCTGTGAAGTTCAGCTGTACCCCAGTTATCTGGCCATCCAAGCACGAGAGGAAGGAAGGGCAGGGGGGGTGCCCGCTGCGGGTGCCAACTCCCCATCAGACCGCTCCCGGCCCCTGAGGGTTAAACCACTCTGTTCAGGCCACGGGGGCCTGGAGCAGATGAAATGGGTTGAGAAAGGCCAGAAGTGGTGCTTCCTGCCCCTGCTGCAGGCAACTGAGGTCTACAGCCGCCCGATGACCATGTCCTGTCCTAGGACACGAAGCCGGCGTCAGCGTCTGGGTGCGGTTCCAGGTCACAGACCAGGAGCGCCGGACGGCTCCGCCGGGCCCTTCCAGGACATTCTGTGACCAGCGCACAGGAGAGACCCATCCCGCGGGTTTATTCCTCACGAAAGGGCTTTAACGTCCTCGGGGCATGAGGGGCCAAAGACACGCTGGAAGCACAGCCAGCCAACGGCCCACACCCGCCGGGGAAGCGGCTCCAGACCACAGGGCCAAGAGCTCCCAGTGGCCGAGCCTCGGCCTCAGAGTTCCGACTTCTCAGGCTCACGCTGTCCCGAGGCCGTGGGGCCGTGGGTGGCGGGTGCGCTAACCGCACTGAGGTGGTCTGAGGGAGGGGGTACGCAAGACGAGGAGGGGCCTGCCCTGGCCGTCAGGCAGCCAAACGCACAAAGCTAGACGGCCAGCGCTGGCCCAGCTCCGCAGGCCCAGAGGCCGTGGGGGGCGGGAGCAGGCCTGCAGGGAGACGGCTCTGCCCCCAGCTGCCCGGCCGAGCGGGTCCGCACACAGGTGTCATAGGCTGGAGACGGTCTCAGGAAGAAGGGAAGCCAGAGGGTCACCAGCGGCCCGTCTCACCCCGGGGCCCTATGCCCTTCCCTCCTCTTGGACGCCTGGGACTCAGCGCCCCCAATGTGCAGGAGGGGACCAGCCTGGCCCCACCGTGACTGGCGGCTGTGGTGGGTCCAGCAGCTGGGCACTGAGGGAGACGGGCCAGGCCCCCAGTCTGGCCTCTCCAGGGGGGCCCACGGGCCCCGAGGCCGGGGTCTGCCAACCTCTGCACCAGCCCTGAGAAGCCAGGGCCTGGCCAGCTGCCGTGAAGCTGCCAGGAACCCCAGCCCAGCCCCTCTCCCGCTGCCCAAACCGCCTCCAGCTTGCTCGTCCGCACCAGCGCCCTGGAGAGCCGTGCGTCAGGGTGGACTCCATCCGGGAACCAACTCTGGACCCTTTCTGAGCGAAATGGTGCCAAAAAGTAGGCCGTTTGCCGCTGGTGCTCCTGACCCGGGGCAGCAGGTCTGGCTGGACTGGCCTCCTCCTCCCGGGGTGAGCGGCTGGTGGGAGGGCTCGCTGACCCACCGGGCGCCGCGGCCAGCCTAGGAAAGCAGACACATGCCCGACTTGGATGAGGGGGCTGCCTCCTGGCTGGAGACGCCCTTCATGTCGTCCGGCATCTGCCCATCGTGCCGCCACACATTCAGGTCCCCGAAGATGCCTGTCTCGATCATCTCCTCCTGCCAGGGGATGGGGCAGGTGCCCGAGGCGAACTCCTGAAAGAATTCCGTGTCCGCTTTGTCAAAGGCCACGCCCTTGACCGTGGAGAAGGCACCCACATCCTGGATGTTCTTTGCATAGACAGTCCTGGAGTCCGGGACGAAGGGCGGGGTCAGCATCCCTGCAGGGGGACAGGAGACCCCGAGCCTGAGCCAACAGCCAGGGCCAGGGGGCCGCTTGCTGAGAGCCCCCCACACGCTGCCCTGGTGGAGACGAGCCATGAGACCCCCCCCACCGCCCCGGATGCCGAGCAAGGCTGGACACTCAGTCCAATTTGGACCCCTATCATCAGATCCCAGCCCACAACTGCCACCCCCTCTGCCCTCCCAGGAAGCCCGTCACGAAGGTGGGCACTGTCCCAGCCTCACCACCCCCAGCCCGCTGTGCCCCCGGCCCCACGCCGGGCTCTGGCCTGCAGGTGGACACTCAGGATAAATGCCTGCCCTCTCACCCCACCCTCATCCACGTGGACCCCGGGCCGAGTTAGCCCAGCCGGGTGTGGCCTTGGGACAAAAGTCCAGCTCCAGCTTCCCAGGTGCTGACCGCTCGGGCTGCCGGGCCCCCAGCACACCACCAACCCCATCCAGGGCTGGTCTGGGTGGCTCCCCGGGCACCAGCACCTTCAGTTCAGCCGGGGCTGCCTCCACCCAACCCTGCCCTCAAAGGTGACTCCTACGAGAGCGTCGGGCCATGCGGTCACAAGCTCGAGCTCCTGGGAGGTGGCTCGGGGGGTGTGGTGGGTCCCACGTGTCTCTCCCTCAGACACATGTGCACACCCTCACATGTGCACACACTCGCACACGCCTGTGCTCTCTTGCACCTGCTCACAAAAGACCCGGCAGCAAACTTGGGTTGAATGACAACTGGAGAAATCCTGCTTGACTTGGCTCGTGGGTTCCTTAAAGGAAGCGCCCAGCCACGGGGTCGGGTGCTTAGCGCAAGGGCAGGTCAGGGTGCCTTCCACAAGACTCGTCCAACCCTTGCCACCTCCGAGGGTGCCCGAGAGGCCCGACCCGAGAAGGTCCAGTCCAGGGCTTGTTGTGACGTGCAGGGACGGGGCCTGTGGCACCGTGGGGCAGAGGACGCTGCGGGGGTTTTACCCCAGCCTCCTGCCCCGCCAGCTTCACACTGAGCTTCTGGATGCCCACAGGACGGGGCGGTCGTGGAGTTCACCCAGCCCCAGCCCCCCACGGGCAGTACCGGCCTCCAGCTGCCGCCAGCTGACGTCTCTGAAGAGGGTGTGCGTGCGGAGCCCGTCACAGGAGCCATCCCGGAACCCCAGGCGCTTCTCAGGGTCCTTCTGCAGCAGCGCCTCACAGAAGTCCTTACTGGCCGGGCTGAACTTGTCGGGGTAGGTGACCGCCTGCTCTAGGACCCTCTGCTTCAGCTCCTTGTTCTCCACCTGCACGGCGGGCGCAGCACCGTCCGCCCAGTCACTCTGCGGGTCCCTCCCACCGCCTGGCCCCCTGCAGCTGCAGACACAGCTGTGCCACAGCCCAGGCGGCCCGGCCTCAGGAGGGGCGCACACCACCCTCCCACGGACCGGCTCAGCCTCGCCGTCAGGGCACGAAACCCTGGAGGCTGAGACTTGCACCCCTACGACCTTCCCCTCTAGCTGATAAGGGGCAGGCGTCCACAGGGTCCATGGGGCCACAGCTCACGCCAGCTCCCCAGAGCACAGCGGCCACTTCCGGTGGCTCCATCAGCAGGGAGCCCCCTGACAACCGCCCCAGAATTCTCTACCCCACCTCAGACAAACGCTGCCTGGGCCTCCCCCTGTCGGTCAGATTTGCCCTTCCTGAAACTCCTAAAACTTCACAGGGGTGGAATCATCTAGAGTCACTCTCCCGGGTCCACATTCTGGCATTCAGCGTGACAGGTTCGAGACCTGTCCGGGTTGAGGGTGTATCCAGGGTCCCTCACCACTGAACAGGCCAAGGATGGACCACAGGACGTTCAGAGGGAGCACGATGGGCCCGAGAGCGGGTAGACCGTGCCAGCTCACTGTCTCGTAGAAGCTCCTTGTGTTGGTTTCACCAGAACACAGGGACCCTGGCAGGGCTGTGGGGTCAGCACAGGCCCTGAGGTGGCTTCGGTCCCGAGGCCAGCGTGGACCCCATCCTGCTGCTCTTCTGAGCCACAGGTGGGGAGACTCGCTGGTTCAAGGCAGAGGCGCAGACCCAGAGCAGCCCTGCGCGTTTGCCGAGGGGAAGTCCTTGCTCCGGGGGGACCCGGTTTGTTCTCTCAACTGTCTCGGGAGAGGCGCGGGGACGGGATAGGGGTGCCCCTGGGTGGTCTAGCAGAAGAGGCGGACAGCTGAGACCTCCAGGCAGGCCGAGGGGCCGCGGGCACAGCAGACGAGCCTCGTCTGAAGTGCCGTCCACGCTGGACCCCCCACCCCGGCTCCGAGCTGGGTGGCGTGGCGCCCACGGGACAGGCTTCTTTGCTCTTCTTGTTCTGAACACAGATGGGGCCTCCGGAAGGCCTCTGCTCATGGCCCCGCTGGGCAGGGCAGAGTGCCCCAGGGAGGCGAAGGCCCTCCCCCAGGCAGGAGTGGGCCTCCCCAGCCCAGAGCCCCTCAGAGCCCACTGCCCCAGGACACCTAGGGACACTGCCGTGCCTGGAGCGGGGCCTGCGGTCAGCACCAGGGCGGAGAGCCGCCAGGCCGAGCTGCTCCTGGGGCAGGCCTGGCATCTAGAGACCACGGAAGGCGTCACCGTGTACCCCTCCTGCCCAGGGCAGACCTGCCCCGAGAACCCAGTGTTCCCCCATGGGGGGCCACCGCCAGGTCAGCAGGGGACGCTGCCCCCGTGACCCAACCCCCGCCACACACACAGGACCGCTGGCGCTCCTACCTTCTCTCCGCGGGCTCGGAAGGGCCCTCTGGCCGCGATCATCTCATACAGCGTGACGCCCNCATCTAGAGACCACGGAAGGCGTCACCGTGTACCCCTCCTGCCCAGGGCAGACCTGCCCCGAGAACCCAGTGTTCCCCCATGGGGGGCCACTGCCAGGTCAGCAGGGGACGCTGCCCCCGTGACCCAACCCCCGCCACACACACAGGACCGCTGGCACTCCTACCTTCTCTCCGCGGGCTCGGAAGGGCCCTCTGGCCGCGATCATCTCATACAGCGTGACGCCCAGCGCAAAGTAATCCACGGAAAAGTCATACTCCTCCGCCTGCAGGAGCTCAGGGGCCATGAACCCTGGGCGGGAGGAGTGGGACTCAGCAGCCACCGAGAGGAGCAGATGCCCCGCCTCCCTGGAGCCTGCAGGGCCCTGGTACCGTGACACATGGGGCAGACCCCCGCCCCCGGGAGGTGCCCCCTGCCCTGAGTTCCCCTGGGCACGGCCGCTCCCAGCAGAGACCCCCCCCACCCAGGGTGGGTCTCGCCCCACTTTGGTGCCCATGGCAGATGGATTGGGCGTCTGAGGCTCACGAGGGGCCTGCGGGCTCGTGGGGCTGTGGTCAGAGGCAGGAGCTCGGTTGCTGCCCAGAAGGGCACAGGAGGAGAGACCGGAGCTCCAGTGTCCGAAGAACAGACTGGACGCGGCGGCCTGCGTGCTCCACCTCTGGGGAGGGGGACCCAGCGGCTGCAGGGGACACCCTGGAGCCCTTCCCAGACTCCAGCCCTGCGTGCCCGGCGGGGAGGCCAGCCTGGCACATGGGGAGGTGGACAGGCAGCATCTGGGGCCCGGGTGGCACTCCTGGGGCAGAGGGGTACTCGGGAAGTCGGGGGCTTCTGTGCCCCGAGGACTGGATGTCCCCCCAAACCAAAGCTGAACGTGTGTCTGTTTCCAGCCTTTCTGAGCCCTGCAGGGTCTGCCCGTGTTTGTGGCAAGTTCCCAATGGGCACATGACCACAGGACATTCTCCCAGGGGCTGCAGGTCAAGTTCAGAAGAATCGCTGGCCCCGAACGCAGCCTCCCATTAGGAAATTACACTGCCATCCAGGTGCCGCAGGCTCGAGGAAGACGCACTCACCAACCACCGTTCTCCATGGAAACGTCCGGGAGGAGGCCCGGCGGCAGACAGCCTGCGGGCCCCTGCCCTCCGCGCCGCCCCCTCGCAACCATGGACAGTGGCGACGGGGAAGGTCGCCGCGTGAAAGGGGGAGCCAGCGGGGGACGAGGAGTGGACCAGGAGGGTGTCAGCTCCTCCGGGGGGCACGTCCCGTCTCCCTCTCCCCACGGCGCGGCCACGCAAGTCCCCGCTTGGGTGGACTGCGGCTGACCCGGGCTGGAGGAAGCGGGGCCGGGGAAGAAGGTACGGAGGGCTCCGTGAGGCCTCACTGGACACCCCCGACCCCAGGCCCTGCGGGGCTGCTCGCGGCCACACCCGGCGCCCGACCGCAAAGGCTCGGCTCGCGCTGCCTGCCCGGCGAGGCCTGCGCCCCCTGGCGGCCAGCAGGGCCCCCTGCAAGTGGGGCGGGCGCACCTGCGGTCCAGCGGCGAGGCCTGCGCCCCCTGGCGGCCAGCAGGGCCCCCTGCAAGCGGGGCCGGGCGCACCTGCGGTCCAGCGGCGAGGCCTGCGCCCCCTGGCGGCCAGCAGGGCCCCCTGCAAGCGGGGCGGGCCGCACCTGCGGTCCAGCGGCGAGGCCTGCGCCCCCTGGCGGCCAGCAGGGCTCCCTGCAAGCGGGGCGGGCGCACCTGCGGTCCAGCAGCCTGCGTCCTGGCCCCGGGGAGGGGCCGCTGCGGCGTTCTTCTAAGGACGCGGTTCCCGGGAAGAGGCGAGAGGCGTCTGCCTCACACGCTCACGCCCAGGAAGGAATCTCAGAGATCTGGCCCAAGGTCCGGAATATTTAAGACAGAACCTTTTCCTAAATAAAGCCCTAGATGAGAAAGACCTACTGTGGGACAGACAGCCCCCAAAGGACCTGAGAGCACGGGACGGGACAGAACGACACCCAGAGGCCCCAGTCTCGGGCCCCCCTTTCTCCCCAGAGCTGAGCAAACGGGAGGAGCAGAGTTGCCGAGAAAGCCTGCAGAAACGCAGGGCCGTTGGGAGTGTGGAGGGCACGGCAGTCTGAGTGTGAGTCTGGGTGCCCGGCGGCCCCCAGGGGCCTCGGTGGTGAGACCCCCACCCCGTCCCCCACTGTGAAGCCTCTGTTCCCACCCGCTGGGGGTGAGAGGGATGGGGGCAGGACCCCCCCC
>SJYH01006900.1:256727-268477 GCA_006408735.1 Sylvicapra grimmia | reverse complement strand
GAAGAGTTGACTCATTGGAAAAGACTCTGATGCTGGGAGGGATTGGGGGCAGGAGGAGAAGGGGACGACTGAGGATGAGATGGCTGGATGGCATCACGGACTCGATGGACGTGAGTCTGAGTGAACTCCAGGAGATGGTGATGGACAGGGAGGCCTGGCGTGCTGCGATTCATGGGGTCGCAGAGAGCTGGACACGACTGAGTGACTGAACTGACTGATCTAAGGAAGAATTAACAGCAATTTTATGCAATGTCTTCCAGAAAACAGCAAACAGAAGAGCAGTGAACACCTCCCAGATAATTTACGAGCCTGGTGTTACTCTAATACCAAAACCAGATAAAGAGAATAAAAAAGAAAACGACATGCCAGCATCTTTCATGACACAAAAATCCTCCACAAAATTAGACGATGCAATGCACAGAAAGAACTGTATACCCTAACCAAGTAGAATTTATTCCAAATATGCAATGCTGGTTCAATTTTCAAAAATTAATCAATGTAATCCACCATATAAACTGGGTAAAGAAGAAAAGCCATACAATCATATCAGTAGAAGCAGAAAAAGCATCGGACAAAATCCAACATGCAGTCAAGACAGAACTTCTGAACAACCTAGGGACTGATAAAGAATAACCACAAAAGTCCCAGTTAGCATCACACAAAGTGAAGAAAATAATGGATGCTTTCCCTTTAAGACCAGGAGGAAGCACGGACAGCGACTCTTACCATCTCCATCAACACAGTACTGGAAATTCTAGCCAGTGCAGAGAGGCAAGAAAAGGAAAGAAAAAGCACACAGGTTAGAAAGGAAGAAATCAAGTGAAAGCCTACAGCCACGGGGCCGGATCCAAGCCCAGGGGTGTGGCGGCTGTCACTGAGCGCTCGGCCGTGCTGCACAGGTTCCGTGTCTTTGGGAAAAAGTGCTAAGCAGTATTTTGATACTGCACTAAAGCACAGCGGAAAGCATACCTGGCATGAGCACCAGCTCCCGCCTGGATGAGCGTGGGCAGGATGGCGATGAACAGCCCCAGCTGCACGTCCTGAGTCACCAGCATCCCCAGCAGCAGCGCTCCGTAGTCGACATCGCCTGCCGGGGAAGACGCCACTCAGCACGTGGGCTCAGGCCAGGCACCTCCAGCACCGCCCCGAGCACGCGCCCACCCACCTTCCTTGTCACTGCGGGCGCTGCCCACGAGGAACTTGGACACCAGAGGTGTGCTCGACAAGGACAGGCAGGTAGAGATGAAGACGCTCTGGGTGGGTCTGATCTGCAGAAGGTGGCCCCAGACCAAGCCGAACACCACCATGAGCAGGGTCATGTAGCAGGGCCCCTGCAGGGAGATCTTCCACACCTGGGAGAGCACAGGGGCGTGCACACGCCTCAGCGCCCACGGCCCCGAGGAGCATGCACGTGCGCACAGACCTTGGAACATGCGCGCACAGGCCTCAGCACCCATGGCCCCGATGAGCACGTGTGCACACACCTCGGAACACATGTGCACACAGCTCTCTGCATGCACCCCATCCTCAGAACACAGCTGGAGCCGAGGACCCCCACGGCCCCTCTTCTAATGGAAATGGCGCCTGTCCATGAGCCTGGGCGCCGGGGCTGGGACACACCCGGGCGGCCCAGGCGGCTTAAGGATAGAGGACACAATCCGGGGTGCCCAACGGCAGAGCAGAGCCGTGTCCGCAGCCACGAGGCCCAGGAAGGAGCTCGCAGAGCCAGGTGTCTCTGAACAGCCTCCAGTCAGGCGTCTGGGAGAATTCACCCAAGGCTCAAGAGGGGCCTGGGCACGGTTACTAACACCTCGAGGCCCTACCAGTAATCTCCCACATGTACCCAACACAGCAAGAGCACCGTGAGCTCAGAGCCCACACGCCGAGCCTCAAGCCTGCCCACAAAGCAGTGGGATGTGCCCCTGGTGCAGGTCAAGGGTCAGGGCCGCCAGGCGGGGAGCGACCAGAGCTCAGTGGCGCTTGGGGATGTCGGAGCTGAGGGGCCGTCAGAGACCCCAGCTCCCTCCAGACCCAAAGGCAGCCACTGGAGGCCAGTCCCACCCAGGCTCCTGCCCCAGCTCAGGACACACACTTGCCCTGGGAGCCCTGCTTCAGGCTGCTGCAACAGGTGCAAAACCCCCAGAGCACCACAAACGCCACCCCGACAGAGACAGGGGAATTCAGGGTGGGCGACACTGCTCTCGCTGGGCACTGAAGACCTCAGGGCAGGAAAGGATAAATCACAACCCTCTGGAGCCAGAGGACACCTGCATCTTCCCAGTGTTCACGGCCTGGATGAGGACACTGGCGACCAAGATGGCCAGGCCAGGGACACGGGGGGACAGGACGCTGCCCCTCCACACTCCCACCCTCGAGGCAACACCATTTGCTAGTGAACATCTGTCAGCTGAACACACGCGAACACCCAGGGATCCAGGAGCTGCCCTTCCTGCAGCCAGCAGCGTCCACCACCCCATCCTGTCCCCACCAGCTTCTTCCTCCTGTGTGATGTGTCTGTTCAAACACAAAGCGGCTTTTCACTCATTTACTTCTAATCCAACTCCCTGGTGGCTCCGAGGGTAAAGCGTCTGTCTACAATGCGGGAGACCCGGGTTCGAGCCCTGGGTTGAAGGAAATGGCAATCCACTCCAGTACTATTGCTTAGAAAATCCCATGGACAGAGGAGCCTGGTGGGCCCCAGTCTATGGGGCCACAACGAGTCGGGCGCGACTGAGCGACTCCACTCCACTCTAGCTCCATTTCCATGCTGGAGCGTGCCAGCTTTCCAAGCAGTCGTTCTGGAAGCCAAGACCCTGCGGGGGAACCGCAGCTCCCGCAAGCTCGATGTCTCTTGATGCACACGGCCGTAAACGTGCACTGCTGATCTTTCAGGCATCTCCATCCTACCGCGACAGAGCAGCGAGGCCAAAATCCGCCCCTGCTTTAGGAATTAGAACCGGGACCTTCCCCTGGAGTCACACGCGGAATTTCCAATCCCTGTGGCATTTCAGCCTCGAGCAGCGTTGGACCCTCTTGGTGGGAACCATAAGTTAGTAAGTCTGAACATACCCCTTCGAAGACCTGGTCTGGAGTTAGACACATAAAAGCTAATTTCACTCATTCATTGTATTTCCGCTTAAAAAAATTTTTTCTTTTGAAATTTATGTTCCAAAAATAACATCAAACTATAACATCATATTCTGCCCTGCTGGGCAAGCCACGAACGTGGACGCTGAGCACAGAGCGTGTTAAGCTGCAGGGGACACCACCACAGGCACGCGGGGGGACTCACCTTTCTTAGCTTCTCTGGGGAAAATTCTAAGCCAACAAGGAACAGAGTGAAGAACACACCAAATTCTCCTAACGTCTCCACCTGCACAATCGACTGAGAAACAAGAGAGCTTTAAAACCACGCAACTTACGTATTTAAGATATTCACAGAATCATCTTAACTCACTGGGACTATCCTCAAAAGCCTAGTATTTAAAGAAAAAAAAAAAAAAAACGAGCTATCTAGACTTCCTCTATATCTGAGAAAACTTGGAATTCCTGAGTGTGGGAGTTTTCTTCCTTTTTTCTTGATTAGCTAGAGGAATATTTTCATTTATTTTCTAGGAACCAGCTCACGAATTCATGTGTCTTCAAGCTCATCAACTGCCACTGCATTTCTATTACTTCCTCCCACTGGCTTCCCGTGGGGACGGGGAGGCACCAACGCTGAGGCTGAAGCTTAACTGGTAAGAGTCTCACGCTCCCTGGGTCTGGTGAGAGGGTGTGTGGAACCCCCCGGACCACGGCGGGCACCCCTGACGGGCAGGAGGGTTCGCCCCGTGTCCCTGCTCTATAAACGCAGTTTATTTGGTGCTATGTACACCGTTTACGCTTGAGGTTTTCATGGCGGACACCAGCTTGTCAGTCTTTCCATTGTCAATGAACAGGTGAAACTAGAGTTCGGGTGTTCGGGCATCGGCCGCCGCCCCGGCCCCGCCGGGCACGTCTGTGGTCCACAGGCCGTGAACAGCAGCAACCGCCCAGCCCTGCCAGCGTCTCCCTCCTTTCACACTCAGCCTCCAGTCATGCTACACTGGGTCGACCTTGGTTAGCGTATGCTTTCCCGACACCATCTGCGAACCTGCGTCTTTTCACAGCGAAGCTTATTCCACGTGTATTTGCTATAAGACATGTCTGCTCTTGCTTCTTTTCTGTCTTCCGCTTTTCACGCTTCCTTACTGATACTATCTTCCCCCCTTTAAAGAATGGGGCTGCAACCTGACTTTAAAGTAACATACTTAAACCGATACTTCTTGACTTGGAAACTGAAAGTCTATCAACTCCCTATTAGGAAAGAGAAATACTGGGGTACAGTTAAGTACAATTACACTTTCTCCATTACCCACTCCCACTTTTGGCTAGTATAATCTTGGATTTTTATCTTGGCATCTTTATCTATTGTAATTATATTATTTTTCCATGGTATAGGTAATTTGCTAAGAACGATTTTCACAGCACCCAGTTGGATCTGTTAGCCTTAATTCTTTCCTATTAAGAGAAAACAGGAAGGAAAACGCGTCTGTGCCTCTACTGTCAGCAGATGTGCGGGAAAGGGAGGGTGGAACAGGACAGGAGGGGATTTTCCACCAACAGCCCTTATGCCGTCTCATCACAGGAAAACTGCCACCTAAAAGCCAAGTCATGAATGAAACCAGGCTCCCAGGCGGCAGCCACGCGCGTCTCCCCGCCAAGTCTGGGCTCTCGGCTGGCAGCACGGCCCTTCTCACCCAGCAACCTGTCCGTGGTCAGAACTGCTCAGCGTGAAGGCCTCCCGCCTGGGCTGTGTGGTCCGTGGGGAGCCCGGGCCGAGGTGGGCGAGGCTGCAGGGCGGTGTCGGGCAGGGTGGAGATGGGTGTGCCCTCCCACGCCCTGCCTTAGGGGTGCCGCAGCAAGGGCCCCGGACACAGCTCCTGGCTTTCTCTTCCCGTGTCCACACCGTGCTTTCCTGAGAGGACACAAGGCTGGGGACTCTTTCCTCACTGCCAAAAGAGCTGCTTGACGAACAGCCTCCCCAGGGGCCACCTGGGTCGCCCAACATGCCCCTGGCCGCACACCACCACAGCCTGATCACCACTCAGCACTCAGCTTCTCAGGGTGCAGAGCACTTAACCCAGCATTTTCAGCTCCTTTCAGTGTCTGAATAATTCAATCCACTGTATTAATGCGCAGAGAATCTTTAAAATGAGTATCATTTTAAAGACGTGAACAGGGTCATTTTCTCTGGGCAACTTGCTCACTCATTAATGAGCAAAACGACGTCCCTATGCTTTAGAGATTTCCCACTAAATTCTAAAGAACATCTCTGATGTGCTTTATAAGAAACGGCCACATTCATCGATTCAAGCTCAGCAGGCCCTGCACAGCAGATCCTGTTCTGACCTTGATACTGTTGAGTCCGGAGGGCCCCAGCAGCACACCGCAGATGATGTAGCCAAACATGGTGGGCAGCCCGATGGTGGTGCAGAGCCAGCCACAGGGCAGGGAGAGCATCACGATGCTGACGATGTCCTGCATGAGGGCGAGAGATGCCGGTCAGTGGGGGAAGGGGGCCGCCGGCTGTGGGGGAGACCCTGAGGGGGAGACGGAGGCGAGGAGGTGGGGGCTGGCTCACGGCGCCTCCAGAGTGTCTGGAGAGGAGCTGCGGCTTGCTCCCAGGGGGCCTAAAAGTACAGACCCAGAACGCGTGAATCCGATCACAGGGGTGGGGCAGGGGCCAGGCTACCTTTATGAGGTGGTGGTCGGCCCGTGGGATGGTGGCGTCCCGGGGCCGCGTCAGGATGTACTGGTTGTTCTGGGAGTCGATGAGCATGCTCAGGCCCAGGTCCTCCTCCACCTCCCGCCTGCTGAGGTTCTGCTGAGAGTCGGCCTCCTCCTCCTCCACCCGCAGGACCGCCTCAAAATTGACCCCTTTGACCTTCAGGAAGGACCAACGTCATGTCACTGAAACCAGCCAGATGCGTACAAATTCACATATCCCGCACAGAGAGAGACAGGAACGCATCCAGAATACTGTCAGGCGGGAGGCAGACGGGCCTCCGGGGGTGGGGGAGCGGGGGTGCGGTGATGGCCAGCCTCGGGGCCAAGCAGGGGGCCAGTGCGTGTCCGCGGGGCCACACGAGTCCCTTTCCGGGGCGCAGTGTTGCCGTTCCGCCTGCATTTCCAGCCTGTGCCAACACACACGTGCAAGCCACACACCCCCGCCGGGAGCGCCGCGGCCACTCACCGACTTGTTGTCGTCGAAGGCGTGCTCCTCGATCTCCAGCTCCAGACGGTCGGCTGCCCTCCGCACGTCTTCAAGGATCTCGTCCAGCATGGACAGGCTCTTGTTTCGATGCTGCATGCTTTTAAGGGCTTCAGCTTGATGTTTTTCTGCTGCCAGAAGTTCCACATATTCTGTCTCCTCCTATTCATGCGTGAGAAATGAAGAGTGATGCTTATTAAGAAGGGAACCTGGCCAGCCCGCCGCATCAGGAGCGAGCTCTCAGAGGTGCCCTCACACACGGCAGGGAAGCACCTGGGCAGGCAGGGTGCGGTCTGTGTCTCACAACAGACAGACCATCCCCGGGGGCTACACACCCCATCACCTTATTGCTGAAGAAATACCACACTTGGGTGAAAAAAAGCCTAATCAATTGTATCCTCTTACTTTTAATGCTGTGTAATAATATAGCCTTTCCAGGAAGATCAATAATGATACTTTGTATGTTTAAAGTGTCTGCCACATAATTGATGCCTTAAATGAGAGCTTTAAAATGTTAAACAAATGTTAACCTGATACAATATAGTTCCTTCTCATTTTAAAAGTATCCTTTATCAAAGTCCTTAATTCAAGTGTATACATTTGTTTAAAGCTGCCTTAACACTGTAGTTTTCAGCGTGTGGGCCTTGAAGAAAATAAGCTTTTGTGCTAAAGCTCTCATCAGTTCAGTCGCTCAGTCGTGTCCGACTCTTTGCGACCCCATGAACCGCAGCACGCCGGGCCTCCCTGTCCATCACCATCTCCCGGAGTTCACTCAGACTCAGGTCCTTCGAGTCCGTGATGCCATCCACATCTCATCCTTGGTCGTCCCCTTCTCCTCCTGCCCCCAATCCCTCCCAGGATCAGAGTCTTTTCCAATGAGTAGCATTTTGGGCACCTAATGACCTGGGGTGGAGAAGGCAGTGGCCCCCAACTCCAGTCCTCTCGCCTGGAGAATCCCATGGACGGAGGAGCCTGGTGGGCTGCAGTCTATGGGGTTGCGAAGAGTCGGACACAACTGAGCGACTTCGCTTTCACTTTCATGCATTGGAGAAGGAAATGGCAAGCCACTCCAGTGTTCTTGCCTGGAGAATCCCAGGGACGGGGGAGCCTGGTGGGCTGCTGTCTACGGGGTCGCACAGAGTCGGACATGACTGAAGCGACTTAGCAGTAGCAATGACCTGGGGAGTTCCTCTTTCAGTATCCTATCATTTCGCCTTTTCATACTGTTCATGGGGTTCTCGAGGCAAGAATACTGAAGTGGCTTGCCATTCCCTTCTCCAGTGGACCACGTCTGTCAGCCCTCTCCATCATGACCCGCCCGTCTTGGGTGGCCCCGCGGGCATGGCTTGGTTTCACTGAGTTGGACAAGGCTGTGGTCCTAGTGTGATTAGAGTGACTAGTTTTCTGCGAGTATGGTTTCAGTGTGTCTGCTCTCATCAGAGACTGGAAATGCGGGCAGCAACGCGGAGGCCTGCCTCCACGTGGGGTCACCGCAGAGCGCAAGCCGCTCCTCTCGGGACGCAGGGCTTCCCCGCGGGCTCAGGCACGGCTCTGCGCAGGGCAGCAGCCCTCCCGCGCCCGCTGGACCGGCCCGCAGCCCTGGGGGCGCCCGCCCCGCCCCGGCCCACCCCTGGACCTGCCTTGATGGCGGCCTCCCGCAGGGCCTCCAGGCGCTGCCGGCTGCTGGCCTTCACGTTGGCCACGTCCCTGTAGTCGCCCTGCAGCGCCCTCTGGAGGCCGTGCACGGCCTGGAAGACTGAGTTCTCGCTTTCATTCAGCTCCTTCTGGAAAATCTCAAGCGTGTGCACGCGGAACAGCTTCTCTTGGTCCGAGAGGCTGGCGTCCCTCTCCACCGCTCTGATCGCATCCTCCAGCTTGTTCAGAACCGCGGCCTTCTGACGCAGGAGCCCGGAGAGCCTCCTGCAGCCGTCCAGGACCCCCGGCCTCCTCTGCGGGACGGCCGCACCCCCGCCGCCCTCCTGCTCCGCGCCGCTCGCCAGCAGCTGCAGGAACGGAAGCCACATCCAGAAGGGGCTCCTCCCGGGCGCCTTCATGATCCAGCCTCAGGGACAGGGCCGGGCTGCCCAGGGACTCTGGCTACGCTGAGCAGGCATTTCAAATACACATGTTCAGCTGAAGAAGAGACGAACTGTCACATACAGCTGAAGGATGATTCACTGCTATTGAGATTAAAGTATTACATAATTACTAAAAGCTATCACTCTTCTGAGAAAAATGTTATTTTTCCTAGATGAATAGAAACATCTGAGTTATTTAAGGCATCTCGATTACAGTCAATACTGAATGTGGAGTACGGTGCCTGGAAGGTTACACCTGAATTTAAGGGCAGTTTTTTAAGGGAAATTCAGCCTCACACATGTACCACATCTACCATGTGCAAACGACAGAAACTCCTCTCATTCAAGGCCAGGGGCGCCGCCCGCTCCCCATCACAGATGAGGGGCCGGCAACCAGCTCCAGGGGCCAGAGGCGGAGCTGGTGTCACCCCACGGTGTGGGCCACTATCCGCTTCCCTGAGCCACCTGGACCTCGGTCTCATTTCCAGCACAAGCCTGCAGGTGCAGGCTAACAATGTCAAGGTCAAGAAAGAAACAGTCACAAACCACAACCACACTGGAGCATTTTCCCTGCCGCAGACCAGGCCTCTCCGCTTCCTCCCTCAGGGAGGCCTCAGGCAGAAGCCTGGCGCACCCCGCCTGTGGGGCAAGGGGCTGGACGGGGCCCGGGGCGAGGGGCTGGACGGGCCGGGTCTCAGCGCCGCCAGTGGGGCAAGGGGCTGTGCCACCTACAAGAGGGCTGGTGGAGGCGTGGGTGGAGGCCGTGCAGGAGGCGAGCAGAAAGGATGGCCACAGAGGCAGGAGGGCACGGAAGAGGTGCAGACGCGGCAGAGCCCAGGAAGGCGGCCTGACACCCCTGAACTGGGCAGCGAGGCCCGAGTCCTACGCCAGGGAGAACGCAAAACCCAGTTCCAGGACTCACGTGGTATCCTACAATGTACAAATACTGTGTCACTTCACTGGTAATCGCGGCTCTAATGAGTTTAATCTGGTTTCCCAGGTAAAGTAGATTAGACGCAGCAAAAATAAGAGAGTGCATTTCTAAGAATCCCAAACAAATCATGAACTCACAGCCAACAGAGAGCTCACAAAGGCACAAGAGGGTGCTGCAGGGCCACGGCCGGTGGTCGAGCGGGGGCCGACGGTCCCAGGCAGACCCTGAAGAGGCCACCACTGAGCAGGAAGGGACCCGTGTTCAGAGTGACAATCAGGTCACCCGCTGAAGACTGCATGCTGGCCCAGGACCCTGATGAAGTCAGGAATCCGTTCAGTACGTGTTTAGACCCTCTGGGTCCCCACGTCTCCCAGGGACCACAGACTCTGCACAGCTCACTTCCCGACAAGACAGGATGCACCGCTGGGGCTGTCGGCGTTACCGCTTCCCATGCAGGCTCAGTGCAGCTTTAAGTGAATGTTGCCACCTTGAACAAGCCACCCACCGGCCAAGCACAGCGACACCAGCAACACGTGCTCGTCTGTTGCTTTACTGACTCACACGCTAAGATTCCACTGTTTCGAGGGAAAGAAATCAAGCGCAACTTCAAATGTGCACACATTTAGTATTTTTCAGAACCGAGACACGAATTTCAGATGCTGAGTTAATGGCACAGATCTAGACACACGTTTTCTCCAAAAGATCACAGAAAGTGAATCTTTTTATAGATTTCAAACTTCAGAAAAATAAACTGCTGCACGCCTTCTGTCCATGATGAGNCCCCCCGCCCCCACAAGTCCCTGCAGTTGGTCCTCCCGCCCCCGACGACGCCCGGGGCGCAGGCGCTGTAATGAGGAATCTTTGAGCATCTCAGTTGTGTCATATGTCCACTGAAAAGCGCGTCTGTCTTCTGGCAGATGTCTATGAACATGAAGCTGAAATTACCTATAGACCCTTAAAGTGTGAACCTGGACTTCCCTCGTGGTCCAGTGACTGACAGATACTCTGTGCTCCCAGGGAAAAGGGCCCGGGTTCAATCCCGGATCAGGGAACTGGACCCCACAGGCCACAGCTGAAGGTCTCACAGGCTGCAACAAAGGCTGAAGATCCCTCAAGCCACAGAGAAGACCCAGTGCGATCAAATAAATAAATATTTTTTAAAAATATGAATCACTCCTTTTTCATAAACTTCTCATTTTACTTTCAAATTCAACTACCAAATCCTATGGACTACTAAATTGTAACATGTTTTCTCTTCAGTAAATGGTGCTATTTTGTTATTGCTATTTTTTTTTAATAAATGGCATATATTTTCCTTTTTAAAAAATTCTCTTTACTTATGTGGCTGACCCAGGTCTTAGTTGCAGCATGTGGGATCTAATTCATTGACCAAGGATGGAAGGTGGGTCCCCTGCATTGGGAGCCTGGAGTCTTAGCCATTGGACCACCAGGGAAGTCCCTGTTATTGCTATTTTTAATTATTAAAAAAAGACACTTTGGACTTGTTTTGGTCTTATAATGAATTCTTAAAATCTCCACACCCAGCTGAACCCCTGGCCCTAAGCTGGGGGAGGGGGGCCTGACCTGGCACCAGAGCTCCAGGGAGGAATTTCAGAGCGAGCCTCCAGGGTCCAGCGGGATCAGGGTTAGCAGGTGCAGAGCCTCTGGAAAAAAGAAAGCAGGAGGGTTATTTGCAGTGGACGGTTTGACGTGAGCATTTTGGCCAGATTCCACCAGAGCTTCCAGGCACAAACCAGCAACAAAGAAGGAGGCAAAGACAGCTGGGGTGGAAGCACCCAGCGCAATGCGACGTGCAGGGGGCTTGTGCTCCCTTGTGATAACTGAACTTGCACGGTGTGATGACCTGGTGACTGCACTGTTTCCATCAGTCACATTTTTACAAATAAGTAGGCTCGTTCATCGGAGAAGGCAACGGCACCCACTCCAGTACTCCTGCCTGGAAAATCCCATAGACGGAGGAGCCTGGTGGGCTGCAGTCCATGGGGCCGCGAAGAGTCGAACACGACTGAGCGACTTCCCTTTCCTTTACCTGAAAAGGCTATTTTACACTTTAACAAGTCAGGTGATGTAAATTCTGTTTGTTAAAAGGTAAAGCACTTATGATTCTGTAAATGCAACTTATGGTTCATTCCTAATCACTAAAAGAACTGAAAAATGAATTTAAAAAGCAAAACAGGAAGGACAGAAAATTCTTATGGACAATAATAAATTTTAAAATACGTAATGCTACTTAAACTGTACAAAATCCAATATCCTGGACAGGTACCAATCCAATCACTGGCACCTGTCCCGGGACTCCCAGCCACTCTTGACATCCCCTCCTCGGAGAAGCTCCCCGAAGGTGGGTTGGGGGCTGTCCCTGAGTCACGCGTTAACTGGGGGCCACGCTGTGCTTCCTTCTCAAGGGACCTGGAGGCCACGTGAC